>VYZP01009848.1:0-13163 GCA_013400635.1 Hypocryptadius cinnamomeus
AAAGAGACCAAAGCTATAGTCTTGCTTTAGAAGATCACACTGTAACTATGACAATGCAGTTTTCGTGGTTATTTTTTTGATACTAATTTCTTTGTGTAGCAGATTTAGAAAAGAACTTGCAGGGGAAGAATATTTAAATTACTGTATGTAAATGTGCTGGTGTTAATTTTTAGACATAACTGCCGCCTTCACCACTGGTGATTTTGTTTACTTCCTTGAACTCCAAAGATATTCTCAGAGAAGTACATTGCTATGGTGTCTGGAACATGGCAGTGTGCTGTTTTAGAGATGATATTTCATATTGTTATTTTATAGTTGCCTAAGTGTCTGAGTTCCAACACGCAGTTTGCTGCAGGATTATTCTAGATAATGTTTGATTTTTGGGAAAGTTCTTGGCAGCCTTCTGAAAGATTGGCAGCAGTAGCTGAGAGATTGTGGCAGAAGTGCATGTGAAGAAAGTCAGGTGTTTTTTCTTGTCCTTTTTTAATCTTAAAATGACTAGTAACATTGTTGCTAATAGCAGTGGCAACAAAACTAGCATGAAATGCCCTTTTGATGTTAACTCCTTGAATCACTGCTCCGCTGCATCTTTTCCCTCTCCTACAGGCAGTTTGTAGCTGTGGATTTAGGAACCTAGGCCAGGAACATGATTAGGATCAGTACTTGAACTGTGTGTTCAGCTGCCTAGAAGTAGGCATCCGATGCCATTCTTTATGCCCTACGTACATAAGACACGTACATGTGGCTGGCACATGGGACCCAACTCCTGTGGCAGTGAGCTGGGATATGCTGACTTGAACTAGGCTGTCATTAGACATAGGATTTTATTTTATTTCACTGTTTCTACGTGAAAGTCTCTTTAGCTGGAGACCGAAACACCTGACATGCCTATAGTCATTTCAGTGTAGACAGAAACAATTTAGGCATCTTACTCAAATCCTTATTTGTACTCATAGAATCTCATTTGAAAATGTAATATCTCAATTAACTGCAAGGCAAGCAGAAAAAGAGTAGGAGGTGCAGTGTCTTGTGCAAGTGCAAAATTCTGGTAAGGCAGACTTCTAAACATCCCTCCTGGAAGGTCTCAGTCAAGCTTGTAAATGGCACCATAGGCTTTAAGGCAACAGGTAGTTCTGTGAGCAGCCTCATTTCCTATGAACATGTCTTGTGTTCAAGTTGCCATGTCAATTCTCTGACACCAAAAGAGATTGCACTAATGAAATATTTATAGCAATTTTATAGAGCTGCATGTTTTATGTAATTTTAAAGAATATAATGACCTGAAAACTTCCATGCCTGTGCAATTTTTTATTGCATTTGTCCAGTGGGGTAACACATTATTGTAGGGTGCGAACGGAAAATAGGGAAGAGCCCAATCAGCTGTCTGCAAAATCTTCCTTTTCTTGCCAAACTGGAATAAAAATATCTAGCTGAAAACCTAAGTTCTGAAGAAAATCTGCTCTGGAAGAAGCAGATTCCATAGGAATGGAAGAACAGAGTATTAAATTGAAACAGCTTATTGTCACAGTCCTGAAATGGCTGAGCCCTGTATGTCTGATGACCATCAGCATGGGCAAAGTGGTCCACTCTCTGATTGGAGAGGTGGGCAGCAGAGAATTTGCATTGTTCTGTTGAACACTTCAGTCTAGGGAGAGGCTCTAGAAAAATCAGAACCTAGACTCCTCCTAGTTGCTTCTGCACTAATAAATTAAACGTAACCTGGGACCATTCCTAAGTTTTAGAATATCAGTGTGATTAAACTGACACAAGGCTACTTGGCACACTCTTGGTCTTCTGCCTTTAGCATTTTCTTATCAACTTTTAGCATTTTCTTATCAACTGGGAGGTGCGGAGTTGGAGTGTTCTGTGGTGCACCTCCAGGAAGCAACTTGTTTGAAGTCACCTTGCTTTGAAGTAGAGCAGAGATCCTGGCACAGATACTGATTATTTTGTGTTATTTTTGAGCACTGAAGCCAAATGTTTCTGTGCAAGTCTAGTGTGCCAGTATTGGTGTCCTTTCAAGATGTAATTTAATGGGAGATGCTGAGACAGTGCTGTAGGTAAAACATACCCTTATCCCCATTTGCCTCTGTTGCTGGTCACATGATTTCACTACTCGTCATTCCCTCCATGAAAAAAATAGATGTGACCAAGAATGAAACCAGTTTAAAAAAATACAGATAAGTTTCTGCAAAGTTTTTAAATACAAGTGGCTCCTGGGAGTACCTGACTGCCAAGGAACAGTATATAAGTGAGTGTGTGGCACAGGGAACCTTCCTTGAGCAAGTAAGGGAGAGAACAAACCCAGACAGGAAGAAAGAGAGGAGGATTGGGGAGAAGATCTTCCCTTTTGCTGAGCAGAAGCTATTGGATGCACCCAGCTGTCTGTACATTTTGAAAAATATATTTAATGTAAACTTGGACTCACGAGCACACATTCATTAGAAAGGCAGAGTTGTTTATTTATTAAGAGTTTGGACTAATGTAAGTATTCAAGCAGATTTTCAGCTTTATTTATTTATATTTTAATGGAGTGAAGCGAGTGCGACATTTTAGCTCGGATTTTATTACAGAAATCATTTTGATATAGCAGAAGAGATAAATGTAATGCTGGATAATAATTTCATGGTTTGCTGCGTGTTTTTATATTATCTCAGAAACATCAAGTAGTGTATAATTTAACTTAATTTTGTGAATGAAAATTTTGTAGGAGGTAATTATTATCATTTCTTCTCTTTGACTTTCAAGAGATAAGTTGTAGGGTGGTGGCAGAGCTCTGCTGAAGTTAATGGTGCCTCAGGCAGTGAAGAGGGTCTGCCTAATTAGGTCTGTCTGAAATAACTAGTGTCTTCCAAAAATGCATAGAAGGAATGTAAATTAAATCAACAACCTGAAAAAATGTTGTGTGTACACCCTTCAGAAGGGAAATAATTAAGGTAGTGTGAAGGTTCAGTAAGGAATAGCTTGTGGCCTCTGTTGTGTGCTCTGTTAGCACACTTGTTACCTAATTTGCTGCATAGGGATGAAGCAGGATGCATGGGAGTCATCCTAACTGTGGGATTTCAATTTCTAAAATCAGGAAGCATAAAGGAGTGTGCTCTTTATGGACCCTCCTCAGAATGTGGGCTTGGGTGAAGGATTTGGGGAACTTGTTCTGACCTCAGTCTGAGTTTTGCCTGGCATGTGTTACATAAATTTGGTATAGCTTTTGTGCCCCCCACAATGTGACTTTAGCCTCCCAGTGCATGTTTGGAAGTTTCCAAATTTGAGTTTGGAAAAGAGCCTTTTTTCTGCATTCTAAAATGCAGGTTTGAAATATGTAATTATGTAGAATTGTTCTTATTTTCATAACTGAAAATGCTTTTTCTGTGTGTATAGTTATATATATATATTCCTTACTATGGGCTCTTTCAAGTTGGAATTTCATGTTGTGTTAGTACAGGAATACTGTTCCTCCTCATTGTGGATCACATTCAGCAGTACCTGTAAGAGTAAGTTTGAGGAATATTTTTTCTGTGAATGAAATACTCTGTATTCCACATGAAGGCAAGCATGGGATCCTTCTAGCATGCTTTCACACAGCCTGTCAAGTTTCCACATGAATCTGTGTGGGAACTGTTGACCCACATGTGCTGAGTCCTGTGTGTGCCACTGGTCTTTTTTGTTATGTAGCAGTAAAGCCCAGAACCCTTTGCTATGCTGTGAAAATGCACCTTTTTCCAGAGCCATGCATATGAACCCTTTGAATGAAGAACCCCCTTTTACTGGCTCTTTTTAATAGCTTCACATGTGAATTTGCATTGACATGTGCAAGGATGCAATAAACCAGAAACAAACCCAGAAACAAAAACCAGACTCTGGATGTCTTGGATGACTTACTGTAGCACTTCATCAGAGCTCACTGTCCAGAGGAGAGAAAACAGAAACTATTTTTGAAGTGACAGGCCAGAGTAAAATTGTCTTACACTCTTTATTTTACTGATGCATCGTGTGGAGGTCCAGAAGCCACATTAGAGAACTGTAATCCTTCATCAGAGCATTTGTTTGGTTGCCTAACATCTGTGGATTGTTAAGATAAGTTATTACACAGACCTGCTTTAGTTTAGATTAGTTTGGACCACATCCCAGTATATTCAATCAGGGTATAATTCCTGCATGCTGCTGAATTGCTTGCTCCACATACTTCTCTAAAAATGTTTTTCAATATACAGTTTTGTCACTGAAACTCTTCTGTCACCTCAATTTTTGATTTTTTTTTTTCCTCTCAAAGAAGAGCTTTTATTATTTTTCCTTTTGGACCGAATAGATCTCAAGGCGACTGTAGCATTTTTAAATTCCTGAAGAGATTCCTAAACATGGGTGGTAGTATAGCTTCTATGTGAGTATAATACAGATTTCCTGTGTGTGTAATCTGTGGTGATTGGTATGTATTGTGTCCAAGATGCAGAGTTTAAAAATAGCTGTAAGAAAATGGGTTTGTATTTACTTGTCTAGTATTTCTTCTTTCAGTATTCTGTATTTTTCCGAGTCTCTTTGTGCATTAGCTATTCTTATTTGTTTGTATCTCATAACATTTTGCATAAAATTAATTGCAGTATCAAGGGTGATTATGCAAATTAACAATATTTTCTTGAAGTTTATTACATAATTTGTACATATTTAAAATTATCAAATACATTAAGTTGTAAAGGAGGTATGTTACTGGGCTTGCATACATACACATGTATGCAATTTAATTAGGATAATTTACTTTTACTTAATTATTCCTTATCCTTTAAACAAACTCTAGTTGATTAATTTTTTTATTAACACTTTTTTCAACCTTTCTTGGAAACTGATAAAATACAGGTAATGAGGTTTTTTGTTACTGACCTTGGTGTACAGCATTGACATAGATTTTATACAGACACACATTTGCATGCACACTTTTGCTGTCTAATGAACTAACAGCTGTGGCAGGTCCTATAAAAGCATTTTAAAATGTGTCTTTTTTCCTTTTAGCCTTGCTGGCTTTTTTGAATACCTGTAATAATAATCTGATAGACTAAAAGTCTGTTCTATTTAGAACACATAGTCTAATAAACTGAATTGCTGGCTTTCAAAGTGTACTAGATGAACAAATTAGACATTTTGGAATCGAGGGCTTTTTTTTTATTTTTTAGAGGTCTAGAATTTATCTTTGTCAAAGTTTCTGTTTCTATTATCCTACTGAGTGTTGTTTGTTTTTATCATGGTACATGTTTATGCCCCTGTTGGAATAACTGTAGCTTTTGATTAAGGTTGGGTCTTTTTTAATTCAAGTATTGGTTGATACTTTATTGTCCTTCTTAAACAGAAGAAATATAACAGTCATCTTTTGTTAAAGGTACAATCCTGACAGAGGGTAAAGAGTTGGATGTCTTCTCTGTGTGGTTTGGTCAAACAGTGCAGGAATGCACTTGGAAGTTCTGATGTAGTTTTCAGACCTACAAAGATAGTCTATTCTAGAGTGTTTTAAATAAATGTTAATTATTTTAAATATGTGAAATGCCTAAAGTTTTCATTGTGCCCTGTAAGCCATGCACTACCTCCACACGCCAGAGAGTAAAAGAGCTCAGTAACAGAACTTTGTCCTGTTTCAGTTTCTTCCATTAAGTGGATTTTTCTTCTAATTTTTAATTTTAAACTGTACAATTTTGTGACTGTTGCATCATTCCTGTGTTTACACAAAATAATTCAAGCATATTTTTCCTTCCAACTTTGGTCATTCTTCTTAGCTTCATTGCAATTTTACCCATTCCTATATACCTTCCATATTAAATTAAGAGATTTTCTTTACCTTTTTCCTTAATAATAATCAGCTTTGTTTCCTCTCATTTCTATTTTTATTTCTGACAAAAAATCCTCCCTTTTCTATATCCTTCATGCATTTTGCCTACTTTTTCTTCTTTCTGAAAACTGCTTTTTTCTTTATCTAAATTTTTTCTTAAATGTTCACATACTTTAGTCTTGATTAACCATTTATTTTTCTCTGGTGAGTTGCTCCTGTACATGAGACTGTCTCTACAGTGTACAGGCTGGGAACATAGAGTCTTAAATGTGTGTGCTCCTGTGTATGTGTGTTTAAGGAATTAAACTCCCCAATTTTTAAAAAAAATCCCAGGCACCACAGTCTAGGCACACAACTTAATTGTGATTTACAGGGGCACATGGTTTGTTAATTTATTATTTGCAGCTATAACTCAAAGAGATAAAGATGATAATTTGCAAGTAGTACAAAATATGGTACTTTTGCATTCTTTTCATTGATGTATTTAGTTTTCTGTTAGTAGATTTCTTAAGGTTTTACTTTACACCTGTAAGTAGTTGCAGTAGGTGTAGCTAAAATCATTCACGGTACATAATGATTTTATTTGCAGAATAATGTTGAGTTATTTAATGTGAGAAAATTAATTCACAAGAAAATACCGTGTTAATTTTCTGTGACCAGAGAAGTTGGGAGTTAGCTGGGCAGGACACTGCTCCCTGAGGTACAAGTACTGTTTACAGTCTGGTGGGCTTGTCTGTCCTGACAGCGATCCACACCAGTGGAAAAAACCCAACCCACTCCCCTCTGCATCAACCCCCCCACCAAGCACTGCGCGTGTTGTCGGTGTCTGTTCAGAGGAGAACTAGGGCTGGGCTGAGGGAGGATTGCCACAGGTAGGACTGATGTATATTGACAACACATTTTGGAGAAGCTCTCACAGCATGTGCCTGTAGGATGCTTGGCTCTAGCCAGTGGAGAAGCATGTTCTGGGTCCTGTCATGAGCACCAGCCTCACTAGCTCAGAGAGCCAGAGGTCGTACCTGCTCGGCGGTAGTGAGCATGCATTCCGGGCTCTGGGAGGCAGCTGCACTGACTCTTCTTGTTGTCTTCAACTAGGTTATGTGGGTATGCAATTTATGTCGAAAGCAACAAGAAATCCTAACGAAATCCGGAGCGTGGTTTTTTGGAAGCGGACCACAGCCGTCGCCCAGTCAGGACGGAACACTGAGTGACACGGCGACGGGCGCGAGCTCGGAGGCACCGAGAGAAAAGAAGGCGAGACTTCAAGAGCGATCGAGGTCACAGACTCCCCTGAGTACAGCAGCTGCCTCATCACACGAAGTCTCTTCTTCCAGTGTGCAGCCTGACCGTAGGAAAGGAGCAGAAGTGTCGCAGCCAGCTATGGGCCCGGACCAAAAGCAAGCTTCACGGTCTAGAAGTGAACCTCCAAAAGAGAGGTAATGCTTTCTGTCTAGACAGAGCCTACAACGGTAAATGCTAGTTCAGCAGGGCCTTCTGTATGTTTACTACTGTGCAAAAACAAAAAGTAAATTGATTTTCTGACCAGGGAAGGATAAATTTTTGCTAGTAAATACATTGTCTATTTTGGTCTGTGCAACACAAATGAGAAAAAGAAATGCATTTTGTGGATGTTCCCATATACTTCAATGCATTTTGATGTATACTTTGAATATAGAATTGTAGGTTACCTTTAAATTTTGAATTTGACTGGTATTTTAAAGTTATTAAGCAAAGAGCAAATCTTTAGCGTTCTTGAAATTTTAAAGCAACACTCTCCTGAAAAATCCACACCTAAGCAATCACAAAACACCCTGTGGAATTTTTTCAGATAACCTTATGTTTTATCTCTTCATCAATGATATTTCCAGTTTTATTGTTAGAAATAATACAGTTAAAAGACCTCATTTATGTGTATGAAGTTAACATTCGTGTAGAACAGCAATAGTACCATCTTGAAAGCAAGTAGTTTCCAAGAATAAAGCAACCAGAAGCAAACTATTTAAAATGAGTTAAAGAGGTAATTCCTGAGCTGTATTCCGTGTGATGAATGGGTTGAGGAGTAGCAAATCAGGAGAGGCGAATGCAATGAAATAGTTGCTGTTCCTTTGGCTGCTGCCTGGCAGATGGCAGAGCAGTTGAAGACGGAGCCTGTGATAACAGAACAGGAGTCTGCCATAGAAGATTCTCCAGATTCTGGCCAGAATGGTTGATGATTTTTTTCTCCCTAGCTATTGGAGCTGAAATTGGATGATGAGCAGTGGCTAGTAACTTACTGTGTGGGTGAGATCTGTCTGGGTTTAACTGTAACAAATTCAGGTTAGTGTTACATATATGTATTGTGTAAGTGATGCTCTCCCACAATTCTGTTGACTTTTGTCCCTCAACACAGGGAAGGCCCCCAGAGCAGCTGTAACTTTTAGGGCAGCAAAACACTTTATATTTCTGCTTTGCTGCCCAAAACTAAGATGTTCATGTTGGTTACACAAAATTAGTGCTCTTTACTTGTCAGAGAGTTTCAAATGAATTCCAAGCATTCTGATTAAAGACTGTCTACAGTAAGCTCAGGTCTCATTAATTACCAAAAATTCTGGAGGAACAGGAGATGAGAAAAAAAAAATGAAAAAGAGAAGGGGGCTTAATGTGGATGATGTCCAACTTTGTTCTTTGTGAGGGTCTTTGATATGTAATCCAAAGATGTGTCAGTTGTGGAAAGGAAGATTCAGTGCCACGAAACAAAGTCGTAGTGACTTTGTCCCAGTGTGCATTCTTCTCAAATACACTGTATAGCTGTGTTCCTCCTTCAAAATCAATGGATTCATATGTGAACTGCTAAATGAAAGGGCAGTTGGAATGATGAGAGAAATAAAAATATCTAGCATAAGGGAATTTTGTGATTATTTGGCTTGCTTACTGGCTTGCAGAATACGAAAGAGAAAAAAAAAATTCATGCAGCCTCATTATTTATTGTTTTGTACTTATGTCTGCATAGAGAAATAAACTTCTCATCCTCTTTTATTACTAGAGAAAGGAATGCCATTAATTTATCTCAAGGAATTGATTTGCTTTTGTTTGCATGCTTATGAAACTTTTAAAGTTTCAAAGATAAATCAAACTAGTTTAAATATTGTTTCCAGATATATTATCTTTTGCATTTTTTTATATCTATATATTGCTTCTTTCTGTGATATTTTTTATTGTGGTGTTATTATTGTGGTAGATGCTCCATTTGGTGGTATTTATATCTATGCTGTCAGGGCACTTGAAGTGAATTGTGTGGTTAGTCTGTAACTCTCATGACTGCTGCCAGAAAAATGGAGAACATACTCCAGTGCTCTGTCATAATGCTGCAGTTACTACAAAGACAGCTCTGGGTCTTCTTACTTACATGGGTAAATTATGCATGTGGCAATATTCTTTTTTGATTTTACTCATTAATTGGACCATTCATAATTTATGTTTTTTGACTTTAGAAATTGTTTGCTATTGGAAAATAAAATTAAGATGGAAGGATTAATAGATTTAATTTGTAGAAATGGATTCAGTATTTTTTGTTTTGCCATAGCTTACCCTGGTTTTGAATTTGTTTTCCATAGCTGTTTGCGAGTATTTCTATTTTCCATTCAATTCTTCATATTACTGTACTCCTTTTCATTGTAGGAAGAAGGCAGTATTGGTTTCTGACCAGAATGGCAAAGGTGTAAAGAGTGAGCGTAAGCGTGTGCCAAAATCCTCACTTCAAAAAGATGGACCAACAGATGACAGGGAGCGTAAAGAGCGGCATGAAGGTAGAAGGCTGGAGAAAGGCAAGTCACAGGATTACCCAGACTTGCCAGAGAAACTTGAGGAAGGCAAAGTGCCTGACGATGACAAACAAAGGAAGGAAGATGAATATCATACCCGTTACAAGAGTGACCCCAATCTGGCAAGATACCCTGTAAAACCACACCCTGAGGAGCAGCAGATGCGCATGCACGCCAAAGTTTCCAAAGCACGACACGAGAGAAGACACAGTGATGTAGCTTTGCCACACACAGAAATGGAGGAAGCGGAGGTACCTGAGAATAAATTAGGAAAACGCTCACAATTACAGGGAACTCAGGACAGAAAATCTCTTGTGGAAACTCAGAGGTCGTACTCTATAGACAGAACAGGTGATGTAAGAATTTCTGTTTCTAAACAATTAACTAATCATAGCCCACCAACTCCCAGGCATAGTCCAGTTCCTATAGAACACGTAGAATACAAGAACCACGATTCCTTTATAAAACAGAGCCGCCTTGATCCTAGCTCTGCTATTCTCATGCGAAAAGCAAAGCGGGAGAAAATGGAGACCATGGAATCAGTGCGGCCATCCCCTCCAAAGCCTCATAGAGCAAAAAGAGGCGGAAAGAAAAGGCAGATGTCAGTTAGTAGCTCAGAGGAAGAAGGGGCATCAACACCAGAATATACTAGCTGTGAAGATGTGGAGATAGAAAGTGAAAGTGTCAGTGAAAAAGGTAAGGACTTTTCTGTATATTATGCACATGGCCATGATTTGGGGAAAAAAAAAAATCTGTATTTTTCTCTCTCTTTTCCTCTTTTTAATCATACACTTTTTTCCCCTTGCCTTTCTTTTTTTTGCCAACTGAGAAGTGTCTTCTACCTGATTACATGTGCTTTACAATGTTTCCTTTTGCATTCTTAGATGAGGTGGTTACAGGTAGCATCAGCTGATGAGTTTCCTTTTCATTCTCTTCCCTCTTTCACCTGGAAGTGACAGAATTCAGGGGTTCTAGTCTACTCTCTTGATGACATCTGTATTCCTTTGGTCATTACTTCATTCTTTTGTCTGTACATAGAACAGTTTTTTGTGGATGGATTGAAATTAAAAGTGACTTCTGTAACAATCAGAGGAGACCATTATAAAGCATCATAAGATATGCGAATTTTTACTACAATTAATAAAATATCAAAAATCTACCAGAGTTCATTGTTACTAAGGTCAAGTAGATATGGGGCAAAGGGAGTGTTATGTAGAAAATAAATGAGAATTGACAAAGTTGTTGTCTAGATTAATTTTCTCTTGAGCTAAGAAGTATGTTTAAAGTCTGTTATTTCAGTTTATCTTCATCTGTTGATGGTAACACTCAGCAGCAAGGAGTAAGTTGTAGTACACTGTGTGCTTTTAAACAAAGCCTTTCTTCTGGCTGAAGAAGTTAATCAAATTTAGGAACTGTGAGCAGATAAAATAAGCATTGTCATAAAAGACTGTGGCAGAATTTAGAAACAGTCTTATAATCCTGCTTTGTCTTTAGGTGACAGTACAGTGAGCTGAAAGCTTTCTGTGTCTTTGGCTTTTAGCTCCATAGTTTAACTATCTGTGTTTGTACGCTGGAAGTTTCTTGCTGGTATTTATACTGAAAATGCCAAAGGCTTGTCTGCATTGCCTTTTAGTTTCTGGCAGTTTCCTGATGTGTCTGTGATTCATACATGCTAACCTGTCTGTCTGTCTTTGTCTGTTGTGGTCTCCTAGCATCACCTAAATCTCCAGGAATACATAGCAAAGATAGCAGATTTCTTTTCTATCCCATCTGAATAGCTGCTTGTTTTAACTTTCTGTGCATGAGCTTTTCCATTCAAAATATGGAAACTTGCTTTTCTGCTAATTTTTAAGGAGGAATGCTGATCATACTCTGAAAATTTATTCCAGATTCCACTCAAACATTAAAAAAAAAAAATCTCACTTATTTGACTGAATTTTGTCAAATACTGGAATGTAACACGCAGAGATTTGTACAGACTCCATCCTTGGACATGCTCAAAACCCAAATGGCCCTGAGCAATCTGCTCTGCTGACACAATTTTTGAGGAAGGGTGTTTGAACTGGGGACTTACAGAGGTCCCTTCCAGTCTCAACTATTCTGTCTTTCTAAGACAACACATCTCTTTCCCTTATTTTGTGGCAATGTTTTAAGCTGACATTTGGATTTGTGTAATTTTCCCTGAGTCCATCTGTTGGTAGTAGAAGTCAGTAATATAGTGTTTCTTTTCATCTTTGTCTTTTGCTTTCATTATGCTTATCGTTTTGAGGTTGCTTATGAAGTAGGCAGAATTTCCCATAATCAGTGTAGATTATTCTTATAAACTGAAAGGTTGTTGTTATGTAAGTCAAGTCCAGGCTGAAAGATACTGATACTGATATAATTACATTGATATAGTTGGTGTTGTAATAGTCTATCATAAATAAAATCTTTCAGTAGCTGCTTTCAGGCTCATGACATTGATCTCAGCTTTTGACCAATTTCCCAGTGTATTGTTAAATAAAGGCTTGGATTTTTTTTTTCCTTTAGTGTTATGAATTCCAGAGAATTTCAAATGCTGCTAAAGGCTGATGTTCTCAATGACTGAATCAAGTTCTTGGGTTACCTCCTAGACACATATTTAGGGTCCCCCTTTACAGAGTGGAGACCTGGGTTAGTATCATATCAGAGTGCTACCTCACTGTGTTTGGATAAAAATTATTGATAGGAGTATGTTAGGGACCTGTCTGACCACTGACCTCCACATGTGTGATTTACATTGTTGAGCATTCCTTGAGACTTTGTATCTAATTGTCAGCATAAATATGTGTATGTGTGTGCATGTGTGTATATGGAGGGGTATTCAATGCATTAATTACAGAGGTATATTTATCAATTTAATAGTTATGATATTTAGCCATTAATTTTTTTTGCCTGATTTTTGATATGACTTTTCTATAACAAGGGTTGTAAATGGAAAGCCTTAGAACATGGGGGTGCATAGCTCATAAAAAAAAGAAACAGGAAATGTGAATAGAAATGAGAAAGCAGAAGCAATTTTGGTAGTAAAGGATCCAATTATTTTTACAGTTATACTTTCATCAGTACTTGAAATACTCTGGAGTATTTAATAAAAATAGATGGAAAGGCAGGAGATTTTATTACCTAAGAAAATATTTTAGAAATCCTCCAGTACTCTAACAGAATATATGCTACACTACAAGGATTTAGTCTTAAAGAAATATATATATATATGTAAATAATTTTAAAATCCTGCTATTATAACCCTGGTCATAATCCCATTCTTTGCAATTTAACAGCATTGTTATAAACCGAATTTCACCAGAATTCCTTCAGTTCTTTGTTTGTTACTTGGGGGAGATACTGCACAGGTTCAAAGTTACAGTGCTTTACTTTATAAGCCCAGGAGGGTCTGGAATCCATCCTCTCTTATCTAAATGTCAGCTCAGTCAGAGACCTGGTGCCAAAGTAATATAGATGGAGCTAGAAACTTTGAATGGCCCTATTAAAAAAGCCCAAGATCTTAAAAGTAATGTTTGCATTTGGTGAGTGCC
>VYZP01009852.1:0-19865 GCA_013400635.1 Hypocryptadius cinnamomeus
CCTCCCCACCCGAAAAACCCCTCAAACCCTGAATGAGACGCAGGGTCACGGAAAGCCACTGGTTTGGGGTGCCCTGCGTGGTGAGCCAGCTGCTCGGCTGGCCGGGGCCCAGCACCACTGCGGGTTTCCAGCGCAAAATCCGGCACGGCGCCGTGCTCCGCAGACCCGGGAACTCCATGCTGCTCGGGCCAGGGGAGGGTGGGAGCAAGGCCTGCCCCTCCTCTGCGTTGTCCAAATCACGTGTGGCTTTCGTCTTCATGAAGTCTGTCCTTTCTTGGACTAGCTCTGGAAGAGGAAGAACAAGAGTTGGAGGCTTTAACTGGCAGCTTTAGAAAGGAATCACCCCGTGACTGCAACCAGTTCAAAGCTAACACCAGTGATCTGCCCAAGTTCACAGCTTCCTCCAGTTCTTCCCACCCTCATCAAACACCACAATTCTTTAACCATTGGGAGGAGAAAGACTTGCATTGCAGCTCTGCTGTCTCTAGCAGCCCTTACTTGATCCAGAGGCAACGCTGATGGTTTCTGTGATGTCAAATCTTCCCGGGACATGGTTGCTGTAGGCATCTTCGGGAAAGGAACTTGAGCCTGATGCATTGGCATTCTGGAGTCAGGTTGAATGGAGAGAGTTTTAGCACATGAATGTCAGGAGAAAATCCCCACTCTTGGTTAAAACTACTTCACTGAAGGCATACATACAACATTAGCATACATGCATTTGTCTTGTATATTCTGTCTGGCTTCCCCCCAAAACACAGCCCTCAACCCATGCCATTCCCACAATGGCTTAACTTTAAGACAAGTTCCCTGAACACTAGAAGAATGAAGGACTTGATGCTGTGGTGATGACAAAACAGTAACAGTTGAGGCACATTCATAAAAAACCAAACAGGGAATTGTTGGAGTAGCAGTATTTTCCACTTGGGAATAAAATGTGATACGCAGTCTCAGTGACAGGTAACTTTCTGTGATGGAAATTGGACACAGAGAAAAGGGGCAAAGCAAGAGGAGGGAAAAAGAGGGCAACACAAGGATGTTCATAACGAGAGGCAAACTTCCACTTTAGTCAGTGACTCTGCCCCACTAGAAGCAAGATTAAATAAAACATTTGCAAAGAAAATGGCAAGAGTCTGTGTGATTAAGAGATGCTCAACCCTGGATGTCACATTAGCAAAACACGGTCAGGGGAAACTCAGCACTGGTGTGGGGATGGACGAAGCAGGCTAACAGCTTCTCCATGACAGCGAGTGCTCCTTGCTTTAAGGAGATGCAATGAGACTCTCTCTCCATCTTAGCACTCTTACTCCAAGAGTCCAAGAGCCACCCGTTAGCCTTTCAATTTGACTTGCCATCTCCTGTGACTTGAAGCCATATCCCTTCAAGGGTATCCAACACTGATGGTCACCCAGGCATCACCCCCCTCCCCCTCCACCTTGCCTTCTTGCAGAAAACACCATCTTACCCCGAGGGTCTATACAAGTCCTGGGGTGGCCCCCCCATGCCACCTCCACTGCCTCTCTGATCCATCAGCAAGGCCTGAAAGTGACCCACGTTCTCCTCTCGGCAGCGGTACAGGGGGCCCTCCTGAGAGAGGCCATTGGCCTGGCTGGAGGCTGGATGATGAGACAGGTGAGCATTCATGGGCGATCCATACGTCCTGGGCTGGAAGTGGCTGGCAGGATGCCGGGAT
This sequence comes from Hypocryptadius cinnamomeus, assembly GCA_013400635.1. Classification (NCBI taxonomy): domain Eukaryota; kingdom Metazoa; phylum Chordata; class Aves; order Passeriformes; family Zosteropidae; genus Hypocryptadius; species Hypocryptadius cinnamomeus. The sequence goes on from VYZP01009852.1 coordinate 1,691, forward strand.
CCATAAGGAGAGCCAGTCTGTAGCATCACCCCGTGGGGAGGGAAAGCCGATGGGCCGAATCCCATCCCCGCACCCAGGTGTGGCGGGGGCGCTCCGTAGAGGAACTCCCCCGCTGCCACTGAGCTCTGCCTCTTAGTGGCTGCGTTGTGGTTGTCCAAATCAAGGAACTCTTTGGGACTCTCCGGTCTTTCCTGGGACTCCTCAGACTTCTCATCTTCAGGCCCCAGCTCCTGCCCGTCACTTGGAGAAACCTCTTTGGCACTCGCTACGTCCACGCGGTTGGGAGAGGCCAGGGCGGCGCTCAGTGCCTCGCAGCCCTGCAGGCCGGCGGAGCCCCGCTCTGGGAAAGGGGGCCTGGCCAGGGACGGGTGGGCACCGGGGTGCCCGCTGGGGCTGGCCTGGGCGTGGAGAGGTCTCTGCCAGTCCGAGTAGCCCTGTGGGCAACCGTAGTAGGGCGGTCGCTGGTAGTGGTGGTAGGAGGGCTGGGGCTGCGGCTGGTAAGGATACGGCATTCCCTGGGGAGGCCGGTACCGTGGGAAGACGCCGGGGTGGGCGCTGCTCGGCTGGAAACCCCGCGGGGGAAAATGCTGGGGATGGGAGGCAGGAGGGGGTGGCTTCCCCCCCATCACGGGGCTGAACCCCTGCAGGCCTGGGTTGATGTGGTACCGCCCAGCTGAATTTGGGTATTCCAGACTGGACATGTAGAGAGGATGAAACTGGTTGGAGGTGGCCCCCATGGAGGTGGCATCCACGCCGGGGAGGCCAGTGCCCTGTCCCATGCAAGGCACGGCTGCTTCGGGCAGAGCCTTTCCCCCACCGCAGAGGGGCTTCTCCAGCAGGTTGGCAGCCAGCCCCTTCCCCTCGGGGCCCGCTGCCGGCCCCTCGCCCGCCGCCCCATTCTGAGGCAGGGGACCCCCTCTTTCGGAGGTGGGCGCCAGGTCCCTCACGCAGCCTGGGTCCCCGGCGTAGCCGCTCTCCGCTGACCACGCGCCTTTGCCCTGCCCTGCCTTCAGGTCACCCTTCACAGCGGGGCCGTCCCCCTCCCCATCCGGGGGCAAGGCGTGCCTCGTGCACTCCATGGGCAGCGGGGGCTTGGGATGAGGTAGGAGTTTGGCATAGGCCCCGTCGGGAATGCTGATGCACTGAGCCTTCTCGTCCATGCCTGCCAGCGCATCCACTGAAAGAGAGGGAAGAAAGTCAAACACACGTCTCATTTTTGCAAATTTGGGTGATCTTTAAGAGCTGCTTCTTTTAAAAGTGCTCTTTTAAAAACTGTTCATGAGGTTGCATCTATCTCTGAAAGATGGCACAGGTAGACGCTGCAGTTTGCAAGCCACCGCTAGGTCACAGCCCCTCTGGAGTAACATGGCACACATGTTTGGTCTGACACAGAGGTGTGCAGAGGCTGCCTGAAGGAGAGGCAGAGTTGGGGTCCACATGACAGCACAGAAGGTGGTGGTGTACTGGCAGCTTGATTTCAGGCTGCCTTATCCCTTCTGGTAATAGAATTATAGACTAGTTTGGGTTGGAAGGGACCCTAAAGATCACGTAGTTCCAACCCCCCTGCCATGGAGAGAGACACCATCCACTACACCAGATTGTTCAAAGTCCCCTCCATCCTGGTCTTGAACACTTCCAGGGATGGGGCATCCACAGCTCCTCTGGGCAATCTGTGTCAACCTCAACACCCTCATAGAAAAGAATTTCTTTTCTTAACATCAAATTAAAGCCCACCCTCCACAAACCCTGTTTGCATCCAGCCTGGGCAGGAGCACCACCACACCCTGAGATACTGCAGAGCTGATCACAGCCATATTTTAACCAACTGTGGTTTGGAGATGAGACTGCTCTGTCCTGCAATCACTCAACATTCTCCCCTCTCTCTGTTCTATATCCAGCAAGCTAAATTATGATGATAACTTTTAAGCCATGCCACACAAGGAAAGAGTTTCCTCTTAGTGCAAGGCACACAAGGGATTGATAAAAGATACAAGGGTTTTGATCTCTAGTTTACCAGCTAGAATTGATGAAAAGAATTTTTTTTGATCTCTGGATTTTTTTGATCTCTACATTAGGTTTCATTTTTAAGGTTTGTTTTTTTTCATTATCTGTAGTTTACCAGATAGAACAAATGAAATTCAACCAGAAAGAAACTGGTAAGGGCATGCATGACATGCTGCCATCCCACCTGAACTGATACAGCTGCTCAGAGGCTTTTGGGCGGCCCTGGTGTGTGAAGGTTTTAAGATGTTGAGAGCTCATAAGGCAGATGTGCATTTCAGAGGAGAAGCTATACTTACACACACTCAAAGGAGTGTATTTAAGGCATTTATTCACATAACATCTCCTCTCCTTACCTAACTCTCTGCAGATCCAATTTTTATATTAACTCCAGGTGAGCTCTAGAAGCATTACAGACTATGCTTTGCATTTGCACCTCGTGGCACACTGATAACTTGCAGGTAAAGCTGGGACAGAGGGGACCTCTGGCAGGCTACAGTGAAACAAAACAGTCCTAGAAAAATCTAAGCAATGCCCTGAGTAGAAAATGTATTCCAACTTAGATTAAACAAACCCCATAACTGTGTGTAAAAACTCTAACATTTAATCAATATTTGAAGTATTTTCTGAGCGGTGCAGGCAGGGTAGGTCAAGTGCCACCAGTGGCCACTCAGGGCGTTACCTTGGTTGCTGTCCACGTCCATGGTGTGGCCGGTTGGATCCTGGGAGCTCCCGTTTCCCATGGGTTTTGGGGGCTGGCCGCCGGCAGCGTGAGCCAGCTGGGGAAAGGGCCCGGGGAGGTGCGGCGGGGGCGGCTGGCGAGGGTGGTAAGGCACACCCGGCGGGCACACGCGGGAGGACAGCTGCTGCATGGCGATCATCTCCGGGCTGTCCAGCATGGAGTCCCCGCCCTGGCACCCTCTCTGAACCTGAGGCGGCGCCCCAAAGAGAGCGGCCGGTGGCTGCGGCATCCTCTGACCGGCGCCTTTCCCAGGCGGTCGGATGTACCCTGAGGGAGGCACCCCGTGAGGTAGGAAATTTGATTGCTCGCTCCACTGGCTGGGAGGCAGCGGCGGCCTCATGGCCCGGGGGTCCATCATATGACCCAGCACCCGGGGCTGGAGCGAGGGCCCCGGCCCCATGGGCGCCTTCTCCTCCGGCCCCACGGCAGCCTGGCCAGCGGGGCCGTGGCTGCCGTTCCACAGGGCCGGATGCGAGCGGTTCAGGTACTTGTAGGGCCGGTACATGTGTCCCGGGGGGACCTCCGAGCCCTCCGGCGGCTTCACCGGGGGCCCGTTGTGCCGTGGCGGGAGGAAGCCCTGCTGGAACTGGGCCGGTGGGTAGACGGCATCGGGTGGGGGGCCGCCCACGCGCCCCAGCTGCAGGGAGCCCAGCCGGGGGCCCAGCCCGGCCACGTGGGCCGGCGCCGCGCACGCCTGCTTCTCCGGAGTGCCCAGCCGGTGCCCGCGGTGCTCGCTCAGTCCCACAGCCGGCTGCGGAGAGAGAGGGGGGTCTCAGCGAGAGCCACGGCACCTGCGGGGCCTGGGGTGCTGCACCCCACGCAGGAGGGGCTTACCTGCATGGCAAAGTGCTGGTGCTGCTGGACCGGGTCTCCGGGATGGGGCTCGGGCACTCGCGGAGAGCCGTACAGTTTTGTGGGATCGGATCCGTGCAAAGGACCAAAGGTTCCTGGCACCGCTGGTCTCTGAGGGAGGGGGAGAGGTGCAGCGGGGAGAAATAAAACAATTTGTGAAGTGCATAAAAGCAGCAGAAATACTGCAGGTGAGGGGAAGCCAAGGCTGGAGTAACCACACAAATAAGCAGCTGGACTGTTTTGGAGGTACTGTGGAAAAGCTGTACACTCTCTTCTACGAGGTGACAGCCTTATGATAACCACTCTGTCACACCTCAGCCACTCACCCCTGAACTTAAGGCTGCAATACACTCACTTGCCACCCAAATACTGGGGGGCAACAGAGAAGGCTGGAGAGGGCAGTGGTTTGCTTCAAGAAGAAGAGGAATGGACCACGAAAGCATGGAAGCAGGAAGACAACAGGGAATGTGCTGGATTTCCTTCAAAATAATCAATGCCTCCAGCTCTCCTACTGCCTCCCACTATCTGCAGCACAAGAATCACTCTAAAAATTTTGTTTGATCTCTAGCTAAAAGGCCAAGGGATAGCCTTGGAAATCAGCAGATACATCACACCACAAGCCAACACTGGTTAGAATAGAAAAGGCAGTGAAGGATGGGTGAAGAACAGGCCAGAAGGGAGGCAGAACAGAGGTGGCATTCAGAGAAGACTGTTGGGCTAAAGATAGGTCACTGCTGCAGTCCAGGGTGGCCTTTGTTTGATTTAGTTTACTGCTTTTATAAATACTCAAGCACAAAACACAGTAGTACACAGATGGCACAAAGTTACCAGGCATCTGTAAACAATTGAGACAAAAGAAGACCAGATTGTTCAGCTTCATAAACTGGGGGGTAAGGGAAGAAATGTTACAGCTTTCCATGCACACTGGGGTTACTCTCCAAGGAGAGAAGAGAACTGGGGGAATCAGTCTGTGCAAGTCTACACTGGGACATGGCAGTCATGAGAAACATTAGGAGATTGCCCCCACCTAACATGGCAAAGACTTACATTTCACCAGTTTAAATCTAAGGGCTGAAAGGTTTCACTTGGAGGAACCATAGCCCTGACCCTTCATCTCTGGGAAAAGGTTCCTGACATGCACTAAGGATTTCATGGTAGGAAGTTTCATTCCCCCTTACCTCCCTCCCTCCCTCATCCTGATGGGCAAAGGACAGCAGGAAGTGCTCCTTACCATCTGCCCAGGATGTGGCACAGGGCTGGGCATGCCGCCGTACTGCAGGGAGCGGGGGAAGCCTCGCCCGTTGGAAGGACCCACTTCTCGAGCAGTCTGCATTGGGTTGCCACTTGGGTCATCCACAGAGGATGAGGAGAAGGAGGAGGAAGAGGAGGAAGAAGCAGGAGCCCTGGAAGCAGCTCGATATGGTGGAGGTTTCCCTCCATTTTCCAGGCGTTGCTGTCTCTTGCCATGCCCATCTGGGTCTCGTGACCGAGTCCAGACACTGCCTGTGCTGGAGCGGCCGGTCCGCCGGCTCCTCTTCTCTCGTCTCCCGTCCTCTCTGATCCAAAACTCCTCATCTGTGTCTCCATCTTCCCCAGGGAAGTGCTTCATCATTGCTCGGTGGAAACACCTCTCCAAGTTGTAAGCCATCTTTGTATATTCTGCATTCAAAACCCCCCCAAAACGTCAGAGCCTCGTAGAGAGAAGCAATTAAGCAACATCAGATAAATCATCTCCCCTCTGCCAAGTTTCTCCAAGGAAGACTTTTGTTTCTAACTAGTTGGCTTTGGTTCCTAAACTCCATAAGCAACACCGCATCAGTTCTGTTCAGTAAGTCCAGCAGAGGACAGGCACACAGGCATGACAAAGTACCACTGGCAGCAGGGCCTGCAGAGTCAGCATTAACTCAGTGTTCCAGCCTAGTGCCAAGAATTACATTAGGGGAGCACCACCTCTGCTCACAGAGATGGGTGACCTGCACAGTTAGCCAGCAGGAGTGCTGAGAGAAGAAATGTGAACTTCCAGCAATGCTATTTGATTACTTTCAGAGGCTTTTCTTGGACTCGTTCAGATCTCTGCTGTGGGCCACAAGACAGAGGAAAATCAGCAACCACATTTATCTGTGTAGTTTCCAAAGCACTTGTTGACCCTGACACGAAAGCTACTGCCAACACCAGTGTCCTCACTGCATCATTTCTACTGGACAGTTCTGCTGAGATGAGCTTTTACTTTTTGTTGAGTGGATAGGAAAAAGACATGTGAGAGGTGCTGGTAACAAGCAAGTGACTTTCCAGTTGTTTCCACTAAACTAACCCTGAAGTTCCTTGAGGAACAGAGCTCTCCCAGTGGCAGTGCAGGTATGCTTTTACTTGCAGCCAACAGCAACAAGCTGATTTGCTCTTAATGTTGCTCTCCCTTTCTCACCAGGTGTTGCTGGTGAGACAGTCTGCAGTGATGACCCACCATATGGGAACTGATTTCTTATCTAAGCAACACATAGAATTTTAATTGGCATGGCAATTAAACCCAGGACTTCCCATTTGCAAACTCGCATTGCTCCTTCAATAGCCAAGGAACCTAAAACCTACATTTTCCATCCAAAGGACAGGCATGGTTCATTCCTCACTTTCCTGTGGTACTCAACAAACACTGGCAGTTAACCAGACCCCAATGTTTTTCAAAGTCTGTATTAGTTACTATGAGGAAAAGGGGCACACAGGCACACATAAACACATGAAGGAATGAGCTCAGAAAGAAACAGACCCTCCTGTCTTTGTGTGTTCTGCCTTCACCATCTACCAACATGGCAGTCCTTAGTATGCCATGCCCCAATTCAGCATGACCAAACTGTGCTAAAGGCCTCACTAAAACCCAATGCAGGTCTCAGTAACTACTACCCTTTCATCTGGTCTCCCAAAAATATTCTGAAAGGGAAGAATCACAAACCAAGTACTGGTGAGGAGGAAGAGGGCACTGCTTGCTTTGGCTGAGCACTGCAAATAGACAAATTTAGCATCTTGCTGCTCTTACCACTGCCTTCACCGTTGTACTTAAGACAGTTCCTGAACATGGTCTTCATATCACCCACAAATTCATCCTTGGTGCAGTACTGACCTCCATTCAACTTCTTCTCCATGCTAGAGATATCCATGGGGGCCTGGAATACAACCAAACTTCCTTTCAGTTACAGAAAGCATAGTGGGGCTTACAAAGTTAGAGCTCAGAGAGGGCATGGGCAGCCGAGGATGCTCTCCAGAGGGGCAGCCATCCATCTTTGGTTTTCTTGACTTGTAAGGCTAGAAGGGACTGCCAGAATCATGGAGATCAACTGTGAGAGTAATACAGCCCATCAAACTTCAAAACACTTCCCAAAAACTGCATCCCAGTCAAAAAAGTGCATCAGTCAAGATGGCTGGGCCACTTTCCATACCTTGATGATCTGGTAGTAGTTGGGAGCATATGATTCATCAACGGGCTCCAAGAAGGGCCAGGAGTCCTTGTGAGCCTTCACCACATCTAGAACTGGCAGTAGCAAGAGAGAGGTGAATGGTTACACTCACACACACAGAGAAGTATTTCACTTTGAGAAAGCTGGGGTGGGACTAACCTTTGTACATGGCTGTGAACTCATCGTCCAGTTCAAAGCTGTAATGGGAAGCACCACAGTGAATATGCAGACTGAGGATAGATAAGACATCCTCTGTACTTCATCTTCTCCTCCACCCATGCAGTGCCATAATGCTGGCCAATGAACCTCACCACAAACACTCCTCTCATATGGACCAAACCCAGATGTTTCTCAGCTTACTCCTCCCACTGTTCTCCATCCTCACTTCTCCCTCTGCATTCCTGTGAATGATCACACTCCTCTCCTTGCCATACTTACTCTGCTTCAATACACTTGTGTGCTACAATGCCCCACTGTGTACTCACATGTCCTTGGTCCTTCGCTCCTCCCTGCCAGGGGAGCTGGGATCCAAGTGGGAAAGCTCAGGGGGGAGCTCCTTCCCCTGTGCCAGCAGCCAGGCCCGCTCTTCACGAAGTTTCCTCCTCCTGGCCCGTTCTGCAGTGGAAGAGATGAAAAATCATTCAGCATTCTTTGCCCACATTTTGCAGGGAAACAGAAAGTGCTCCTGCAGTTCTCAAGAACTCCAGTGAGATGGTCTTGTTCTTTCAGCAAAAGCAGCAACAGCACAGGAGCAGGTGAGGTGAGAATACAGTGCACCATCAACACACCTCACCATCCTCCCTTGGTTACAATCACCAATTTTGGAGCACCACTGTGACACAGACGCTGCCTTAGGCAACTTCCAGAAGTGGTGTGGTACAAAGAGGGAAGTTCAACACCCAGCCCTAGGCACAGCTCAGCACCATGGAAAGAGCTGGCTTGTTGTTATCTTCCTTTAGGGGCTCGCCTCAGGCAGGTGAACTTGAGGCAGCTGCCTTTACACTGAATGGAATGAAGAGCAGTGCTGAGGGAGGGAAGTTCTACCAGCTGAGTGGCAATGAGTAACTGGGGTCATTTTTATCCTCCATGGCTGGCTTTGGGAAGATTGCTCAGGTAGGTCTTCATGGCCAGCAGCCAGAGTGAGCAAGCTGCCACACACGCGGGCCACTGGGACAGCTTTCATTTAAAGAAGTGAGACACAGGAAGAAGCAATGCTGGTAATATAACCTGTGGTTTGCAACCAGACAGCTGGCCAACAGATTGCTTCATAATAGAAAGTTTATGGGCTCTTATGAACCTCATTTCCTTTCTCTTATAGGAAATCTGAATTCATTTGACTTGCGAAACACCTGTGGTTGGACCAAACTTCTGTAGGAGCAGAATTCTGTGAAAGTAATGCTCAGGGAGAGATGTCACAGGAACAGGCCACATCAGGGAACACCCAGAGTGAAAGAAAGATGAGGGAGACTTGGCTAACACCCTCTAGCAGAGGCTCTGCCCTTGGAAAATGCCAATTACTCAAGAGATACCAGCTCTGGCAAAAAAATATTTACTAAAGTCCTACTCTGTCAGTGGAAAATAAATTTGGAATGGAGGTTGAGAGCACAAGAAAAGTAGGAATAGCTACAAGGTGAGTGTTTGTAGGGACATTCATTGGCAGATATGTCAAAGACTGGTAAAAGAAAGCCTGAATTTCTTGTTAGAAGACTCAGGGTAGCACTGAAGTTGGGATTGTAGGACTTGCACAGAATCTAAGAGAATTGCATGACCAGAAGTCCAACACCCAATTTCAGGTAAGAGAGAATATCTGAGTCTCTCCAAGCACTGCTCAGAATTCATGCTTCTTTCATAAAATTAGCAATCCTTAGATGGCATTGCAATGGATGCCTAAGTGAGAAAGCTGAGGAGAACATGAGGTGATGATTTGGGCAGCAAATGGAAAATCTCATGACAACAGCAGCCAAGAGGTAAAGATGGTGTAGATTTTAGAAACCCACCAATGTCTGCCAAGGATCTGACCTGGTGAACTGACAGGAATCAAGGAGTGCTACCCTGGTCCCAGATCTCAGCTAGGATTAATACCAGGAGCCTCTACCACAGCTAGTGATTAACACAGTGTGGTCAAGATCACTGGCAGAGCTCATTCCCATACTGTTGGCCTGGGTTGAGTCCTACCCAGCAGCTTTCAGAATCTAAATAATGCCCTAAAAAGTACCTCAATCAGCTAGAAAGTCATATATGTGAGAGATTATGTTGAAGCAGCATCTGGAAAGAGAACTGGGAAACTCTAACCTGCTGTTGTGGTAGAAATCTAGAAAGCTTCCCTAAATTATAAATTCAGGAGAGTACAGATGGGCCCAGCAGGAAACTTGCTACCTGGGGGCTGTGTTGGAGTTGGGGGAAGTGTAATCTCAGGCTGGAAACAGGAATGTGATGTTAAAACAGGAATACTATCCAAAACTGAGAAGAAGGTGAAATTCATCACAGAGAAGGTATTTCACACCTCCCCTCTACAGAAGGCCATATAAAATTAATATTATATTCCAAACAGACTGAAAATTAGAAGAAAATATCTGTTACCCTAAAATTTCTGTTGTTGGATGGCCAGTTTTAACAAGTCTGAACCAAGTAAAACAAATGACATAATTTTCAAATCATTTCCCCTCCATCACAAGAACTGTCATGACAGCAAATGCTAGTGGTGGGTGTGCTTGGCACTAAGAAAAGATCATTAAGAAGCCAGTTTTACCTGGAGAGCTGCTGATTCTAGGGATAAAAAATACTGTAGTGATTGAACTGAACAAGTCAACATAACCTTTGCAAACAGCTTTTGCACCAGCTTAAAAGAAGACTTCTCCTGACTAAGCCTAAATGGACTAGGGAAGAGTTTAAACTAAGTGAAAGAAACTGGACAAAACAAAATTAAAGCACCTGTGCCAATAAAAGCAAGAATGTATGCTAACTTGGCTTAAAAGAGGCTGCTGCTCAACCTCACACCAGTTTCTTTGCATGGCTCTGATGCCTTTGAATCCAATGATGTAATGATTGCATTTACCCAGAAAAGGAAGTGGCTTATACCAAAACAAAACCATTTCACAGGAACATTTATCTTTGCAGCTCTTGTGGAACTTCAAGACTAATTTTGTCCATAAAGATGAAGCACTAAACCACAGAGAATATGCAATTTGCCAAGGGAAACAGATATCTGTGGCAGATATGGAAGCTGGATGAGTCTCGATTTAAAGCCCTTGATTAGCTAGGACTAGCAACCAGGAATACATGAAGGCCAAGGAAGTAATTGGTTTTTCTAATGGTTAGAAAGGTAAGCAGGTAAAAGAAGCTATTCTTAGATAACATCTGGCCTCCTACCAAACATCTGGTAGCAAACTGTTTCATTTTGGAAAGTTTACAAGGGTAGCATGAACTTAATTTTTTTTTTCCTTTTCTGATTCTTTATCCACTTTGGGATTCTTGATACTGATACTGCCCCACACTGCTACAGTTTTCTGAGGATGTTCAGCCTTTCTGTAGAACTACAACAGCCCAGCCAGTCACTGTGGCTAAAGCAGCAGCTAAAGGAATCCCCCACAAGGCAGGCTAACAGAGAGAAGGTGGTCAGAAAGGAGCTTGCTCTGACACCCACACCTACACATACTGGCTGACTGCCTGCTGTCTGTGCCTTGATCTGATTTATTCAAAACAACATGGCTGTTTGCTCCAGAACAGCTTAAATCAACATTTAATTCATAACCACAAACACTTTAGACCAACACCTGAAATTGCCACCTCTGGTGCTCTATGCAGCCTGGTCCCTTCATCTTTAGTTCTCCAATTGGTAAGGCCAGTAGCAATATAAAAATACTTCTCTTGCTACTCCCATGTTATCCCATTCCCTTTCTCCTCAAAAGGAATTCTTCCATCATGCACTGGGCCAAAAGAACCAAATGCTATCCCAGTGAGAGCAAAGCAAGGTAATCCTGCACACAGGGAAATCATCAGGAGGCAAGTGGGGAGACAGAAGTGAGAAACAACATGAATAGCAGGAGAAAAAAATTTGACAGCTGGGGCAAGGAAGAAAATCAGCACAATTTGAAGAAGACAGCACAGTCTAAAGGTGTCCTAGAGAATAGCCACCAACACTAAGAGGACAGATAAAGGAAAAGAAATTACAGTCAGACTAATTTATGGGAGGCAAGTGCAAGAAAAGATTCTCATTAGCAAGTTTGGCAGGGGAGGAATGCAAATGGCAGACTTTAATTCAAGATCTCAGTCTTGACTTTGAAAGCTTCCACTCCTGCTCCACGCTGGCTGCACGTTACCTTCCACTGCTTTGACCTTCTCCTCCATCTCCCTCTTCCTCTCCTCCTTTAGCAGCTGTTCCTGCTCCCTCTTCTGCACTGCTATAAGGATCTGGCGCTCCTCCTCTTCCTCTCTGCGCCTCTGCTTCTCCACTGAGCTCAGCACATTCGGGTTTACCTGTAACAGAACGATGCAACACAAACTGTAACACAGGGGCTCACTGAAAGCCCAGCAGAGGCAGGTTTACTTTGAGGAGGTATTAAAGCACACCTACAATGAATGACTGGGAGGGAAAAAAAGGGGAAAAAAAAAGGATTTGTATGTATGATTTCCTAGATGAAAAGCAACATGGAAAGGGAAGTTATTTGCCAAGCAATGAAATCCTACTGACACAAGGACAATGGAAGGAGAAGCGATGGGTTAGACAAGCTGCCATTCTGTCAGGGATGCACCGTGCGCATTTCTCTTCCCTTCTGGGCAAAGGATTCAGGCTGTTGACACCCTTACACAACACCTCTACCTCTTCCAGCTAGCAGAGCTCTGACTGTAAGTGTGAGAAGGACTACTTTGCCAAACCTGTCTCTGCTGCAAAACACAGAATACTTCAATAGGAAAAGTGTCTGGTACAGCCTTGCGTCAAGGTATCATTAGGAATGTTTTCCTTTCCTGTTCAAAATTTCTGTGTGCTAATCTCCCCTGAACTAGCTCTCATTTGTTTGTTTGGACAGTTTCCCTGCTGGGTCCCAAAACTAGTTCTCTCATTCAAGGACACCTGGCTCTTTATTGCCCCACTTTCTCACCTCCCCACTGCCAGCAGGCTGCAAGGCTGTGTTTGATCCTGCTTAAGACTGCAGGCTTCCCAGACCAGGACTGCCTGCTCCTATTTCTCCAGTAAAGTATAAAGTATGTATATGGAAGTGTGGAATTATCTTTATTACCTTAATTTAGTTCTAAGACAAATGTATCAGTCATCCACCAGCCACTCCTACCCCTGTGACCAAGATACATGTGCCTTATCAGCAGGGAATATCAACCAGAAAAGAACAACGTACATACAGTTTGCTCCAACTTCATTTTCAGGGAATAACCAGCAACCACCACTTAGGCAGAAGGCATTTCCTGAGGATTAGCAATCAGCCAGGGTCCGTTGGCTGCTGCTCAGACCATCAACTTCTCCAGGCCCATTATTAGTCCCCAGGGGAAAAAAAAAACTTCTGGCACCATGATTACTATTTTGTCCTTGTTTCATTGCCCAGGAATGGAACCTGGGGGTGTTTTGATGAACGCCTAGAAATGTTGTCTGGTTTCACTGCACATTCATTCCCCCTGTGCCTCCCCTTCCCTACACAGCCCTGTGCTGCCCATTTGTAGATGAGCACCATGCATCATCTCCAGCAGAAACAACACATTAAGAGAATTATGCTTCAACCACCAATAGTCATAGAGAAGTGTCCAAGAGAGAGTCATGGGACTCTTGACCCTCTCTTGGACACTTCTCTGTGACCCTCAGGACCATATCCTGCATGTAGGATATGGGCAATAAACCCCACCTATTCTGTGCTGATCCTTTAAGGTGAAACCCAGAGCTTCATCTCACCATGAGGGAACCATTCTCTTATTTTCCATTTTATATCTTTGTCAAAATGTTATCACTTTACTCATCTATCTCTTTCCTAGGGAAATCATTCTGTGAGTTCAGGTGCCTTGAGATTAGCCAGCCTCTCCTCACAATCAGTTTGAAGTTTGTTTCTCAAGCTCTCATTCCACCCAATTATTCCTAGTTATGCTCTTCTGGCTGAACATAAATTCTCCTTTTCTTCAGTCACATTCCGGCCTTTACCTTATGGACTTCCTCAGACACTTACACAACACTCCCACATTTCTACAGTTAGATTAAATGTTTTCTTATAAAGCAATCCTTTCAGTTCCTTGGCATGATTATTCCAGTCATCTCGCAGACCTTTCCTCCCTGATCAATATCCAAACACCAAGATGCCCAGGATTGTGCTATGACAAGGACAAAGGACAACAGGTCAAGAACCTAGAGAATTGGGTTCTACATTTCCACTTCTGATTCTCTTTATATCCCTTTCTCAAAAGCTCTGCCATCTGATTTGCTACTCATGAGCTGCAAACAACTTCCTTTCAGATCTGATCCTCACCACTGTCAAACAGTTTTACTCTGACTTTCTTGATAAATCTTTAAATTGCAATAGGAACCAAAAGAGTCAGGTAAAGAGAAAGAGGTGAGCAGGAACCCGCCACCAAACTTGGTATGCCAAGATACTTTAATGAGGATGTGACCATCAGCCTTTACATTCTCAAACCAGTAGATGTAAGCCAGCCTGGCATGTTAGGATTTCTTTGATTGCTGGTACACAGGTGAGACCTTCCCTTTCCCTGGATTAATACAACTTCCACCATTCATGCCCTATGGAAACGGGAACACAACATCCAAGCTGCAGTGCCCACACCAGGACCTCTCCAAACCTGCAGGGCACACTCAGCACCCTCTGCTTTAATGGCATGACACAGGATCCACAGCACACTCCAGATCAACCCACCACAAATATGGCATCAACAAAGCACTTTGAAACAAAGGAGAGGGTGTCATCCTACCAGAAAAGGGAAAAGCAGAAAGCACAAACACAGTGTAGTGAGCCCCAAGGACTGCAGTAGACACCCACAATTGCACTTACTCCCTGCAGCACTTGCAGAGCAGCAACAGTGCTGCATGGGCTCTTTGAGACACTTCAGACACAGAAACAACTTGATTTTCAGAGGCACCTCTGCCTGGTGTCCCACCTAAGTCCATTGAGGACAAGTGTGCTCAACTCAGGGTTAAAAAAAAACATACACAAACATGAACCAGTAAACTCCTACTGGATTGGTGGAAGCAGATGCTTATTGGAATGACAAAAGCAAGAACCAAGCACAAGTTAAATTTCCTTCCTGACCACGGAGGTGGCAAAAGGCTTCTCCAGCTTCCTCCCCGCTCGGAGGATAAATACCACAGCGACCAAGGCATCACCACCTCCTTCCCTCCGGCAGAGAGCACTCCAGGACACAACATCACTGCTGTCCCCTGGCCCTGGCACTCTGAAAAAGCCAAACTTCTGCCTTTAGCTCTGCTCTCCAGACACTGGGTATCAGACTTCAGGGGCAGAAGGCCAGAAGGCGCGGGTGCCCCGAGTGCCCTGGCCTCTCATCCGCCAAACCTTCCCCGCTCAGGTTTCCGCAGCGCTCTCCTAATGAGGGTGCTGCTCAGGCGGCTCTTAATGAGGAGCTAATCTGAACCACCTGTTGAGAAATCCCCCGCAGGATCAGGAGCCCATGGAGCAGTTACATCTCCAACTCAAGCAGCAGCCAGGAGAAAGAGGTCACCCGTACCGGGCTGAGGCTTTCTCCCCCAGGCTCGCCAGCTGCCCACCCTGGCTTGAGGAACGAGCCATCAGACATGCTGGCACCTTCCCTGGCTGCCCCATGGCAGGGATGGCTGCCACATCCTGCTGGGGAGCAGCGTGAGCATCACACTCTGGTGCTGGCTGGCTCCCTGTGTCCGGGCACAGCGGGTGCCAGGAGGGTCCCCTGCTCGCTGGAAACGTTTCAGTGGCCCACAGGCGGCAATTAACAGCCCTCTGCCGCTGCAGACCTGGAGCACCTGCGGTACTGATTAGCATCATTCAGGCTCCATGTGTTTCCCACTCCCCTCCTCCTCTGGGATTTCTGCTGCCTGTGAACAAACACGTGTCCCTGTGCTTCCTGCATGGTGGGCTTTGCAGAGAGCAATTCTGGCCCCAAACTGACCATCGCTGGGGTCTTATTTTCCTCTCGGCAGGCTTTTATCTGCAGCATGATGAGAGGTTCTTCCTTCCTTTTATTCATCTGTTTCTAAGTAATTACATTTATTGCACAGGGACCTGTACTTTCTCCTTTGTTTTGGGGGAACCCCTGACTCTAGCTCACATGGCATATTCCCTGCAGCCTAATTTCCCAGGGTTTGACAAAACACCAGGTAACTACAATTCCATTACATCTACAGAGAGACATTATGCCCCTGCCTGATAGAACTGAGACAATTTTTTCCTCTGAAGCTAATCTGGTGTTGTCTGACCGATTGCTTTGGGTAGCAGTTGCCAGTTGAAAGACCCCCCATCTCCACGGCCCCGTGTCCCCGCCTGTGCCGGCGTGACTGTTAGGGCCTGTGTGGTGAACTGGATCGGAAAACTGATCTATGTTAAAAATAACCCCGACCAAAGAAAAAGGTTATATTTAACTCCAGTCATTTTCCTGGGTCTGGTTCACTGCACAGACCCTCAAGCAGCAGCAGTGCTGTTGCACTGATGGGGTAGAGAGGAGATGAGGGTGAGGAGGCACCGAAAGCGCCGTTTGAGCCTGCAAGGCTGCAGTTTGATAAGCATTTCTTTAAGTAGCCTAAATTGTGACTTCCATTTCCAGCTGACCCCCTCCTCACTCAGCTCCATACTGCATCAGTCATTCTCTCCCTCGGCGCTATCTACACCCTCATGTGTTTGCAGCCTCACGTTTTCCCCTTGGCTGAATTTCTGTCATTTCCCTTTGTAAGCCGGTTCTTCTAGCCCTCTCATCCTTCTTCAACTTTTCTTTGAACTGCCTCGAATGTGCCAGCACTTTCATTGAAGTGGAATTCCCCAGACTGAGCGCAGATTTCCATATGCAGCTGCAGCGGGGTCTGCGGCGAGGCCGGTTACCTCTGCGATCCAGAGGGCAGCACCTCCCTGCTCGCCATAGAAACCCCGGGTGTCAGCCTGCCTTTGACGGGCATTACCACCCATCTCTCTTTCAGCACAGGCACTTTCAAGCGACTCCTTCCCACTGAATGGCGATGCTGCGGTTTATTTCTTCCCCCAGGAGGCATCTGCTCTCGCCTCCCTCCGTCGTCCTCCCCCTTGCACCCCCCCTCACCTCCTGCTTGATTGGTTTGATGGGCTGATGGTCAGACATCCACCTGGGAGAAAACTCTGTCCGCTGCAGACGCTTCTCCTGAAACAGGGTTGAGAATTGAGGGAAGGAAAAAGAGAGTGGAGGAAATTAGGGCACATCGGTGACACTGGCAGGAGAAACTCTGAGGGCTAGAAGTGACCATGAAATCCCTATTAGCTTTACAAGGGTAGCAAACAAGGAATCTGAACTCAATCCAAGAACATCACGCTGACTGCAGAGCCTGTTTTACAAAGCCATCTAGCCAAAGGATCCCTTTCCAGATCTGTCCCACCTGGAAACATTCAGCTGACGGACAACACCCTTCAGAGTTCTGGAGCTCTGACTCAAAGCAGACTTAGCCAGGACAGCTAAGCAGCCAGTGCCCCTCCAGCAGAGCCAGCACAGAAAGGGCAGTAAAAGTGGAATCGCAGGCAGTTTGCATAGAAAAGCCAGGCTGTAAATCGCAGCAGTTCAAAAGCACAGAGATCCCCTGCTAGCAGCAAAGGGCAACAGAACATGGCTGAAGACAGTAACCCCTTCAGCCACCCTACCCACACTGCTGTGCAATCACCAACCAGATCCTCAAGCGCCAATTCCAGCACTGCCGCTGCATGGGGGAGAGTCTTCCCCCCATCCACAAGCTCAACAGCCCCAACATCCATGACACTTGCAGGCTGTAGGTGCAGGGAGCAGAACGGGCTGACAGGCTGCTTGGATTTAGCTCTCCTTCACTCAGCAAGCATCCATGCTCTTGGAAGTGGTCAAAGAGAGGTAAACAGGATGTCATGTCTCCTCACCTTCTGTGCGATCATGTTGCAGATCTCCGGCAGGAAGTCTTCACTCAAGAGTTTGTAGAGCTGCCTCTCTCTAAGGGAAGTCCTCTCTCTGAAGCTCTCTGTGACCTGCCTCCACTCCTCTTCCGTCTGGCACAGCAACCACCATGTCCCACGGCCAGGCCCTTGGGACCCTTCAAAAACATGAAAGGATGTTATCTCCACAGCAGTTATGACTAACAGCTCCTCTCAATCCCTTCTCTTCTCTCCCCAGGGCTCAGGAAGAGCAAAAGACACTGGCAATGGCCACTGTTATGGAAAACATTCCATTTGCTACAGACCCAAAGCTCTCTTCGTGCACCAGAAGCACTGCTACCTCTGAGAGTGATGCCAAGATAGAGAGGAAGTACTCAGGTGAAGAAATAATGGTGCCACACGGCAACATACAGGTAGTGTGACATCCCTGTAACAAGCCCACATTCCAGTTATTGCAGAGTGGAGAAAAGAATTTAATTTGTTTTTTGTAATGGCGGCTGTCAGCCAGAGCAGGACATAGGGAACTGCAAATGTCTGATTTAGTCTGGCAGCAGAATAAAGTCATCAAAAAATAATGTAATTTGAAATAAGCTTTTTTTTTAAAGCACTGCTAACCATTTCTACAGTGAAAAAAATCCTCCTGCTCCCTGCAAATGAAATATTTTGTTTCCAGGCACTTGAAAGAGCAGAAGAGGAAGCGAAGGACAGGGTTCATCAGGCTGCCAGATGAGGGGGAAGTTCCAAAAGTTCACATCCCATCCCTGCTCGATCCAGAGTGGGATTGAAGCAGCTCACCCACTGCTCTGAAGCATGTCCCAACCACCAAGACACTTTGAGAGCTGTTCCACCTTGTGTGAAACATTTGAATATTAATTGTGAAGGAAGTGAAGGAAGGGCTCTCTTGCATTGTGGTTGGAACACCCACCTGGAGATAGGGAATGTGGTTCCTGCTCCACAAATGTTTACACAGAGCAGGGAAGCCTCATGGGTTGCAACATGTATGCTTTTGCCCCAGGATGCTCTCTGAGCAGAAAAAGGTTATTGCCCTTCTTTTTTTTTTTTTT
>VYZP01009852.1:19873-92380 GCA_013400635.1 Hypocryptadius cinnamomeus
TTTTTTTTTTTTTTTTTTTGGAGTGGGGAAAGTTTTGGATCAAACACCTTCAGGCTGAGGGGTTCTCAGCTCCCTCCAGACTTTTCTAGGGCTAGCCACTGGCTCCCGGAAAGAAAGCAATTGTCATCAGCTGATGCCATGGTCATCACTGGCAGATCTCATGCACCTTCTGAACACATTTTCAAGCAAACTAACAATGAAAAACAAAAAGAAGTAAAACACCTGAACCTGACTCTGGGTCCTTTGTGGATCTGAGCTGCGAGTGGCTCCAACATGCAAGCTGTCAAGTCGTCCTAAGAAGGCTGGAAAGCTACAGGCTTCCTCCAGCACCTGCCCTCTGTCAGGTGCCTGGGGTGCAGTGGCAGTGGCACAGAGTTTCAGCTCTGTGAATGCACTGGGGACTGGTAACTGAGACAGCAAAGGTCCAGCCATGTGCTGGTTCTGCTGCTATGCTACACAAAGCCATCCATCCCTTGCCCATGTGCAGCAGGGAGCTTACCTGCATCCTGCCCTCAAAGCCTGCATCCTTGTTTCTCATTCCCTTGCCAGCTGCCCATGGACAACTCATTTCAATAGCAAACAGGACTGAGGCACTGCTTTGTGCCAGCAGAAGATTACTCTGCAGCTGAAGTGACACAATTTGCTGGAAGACAATGATCTGATAAAACCCCCAGCGCCTCACGCGCATCGCTCTGGCTCTGCCGCCCGGCTCTGGAGAAGCCGGAGTGGCCGCCAGGAAATCTGAAGACAAAGAGCAAATGGAAGGAGGCACGGGAAAGACAATGCCACTCTTGCCTTTTATTGTGAGGCAACAGGCAGGCTGAGTCCCTGGGTTTTATGGAAGCCAGTGGATACACATGTATGACAAATGAGTCCCAGCTCCCTTGAACTCACTTTCACATCATGCTGCTAACTCGCTTTTTGCCTCGTTAACCCTTAGCTGGGTACCCCCAAGACATCATTTACCACTCTCAGCCACCTAATGGCCACGAGGAAGGGAAAGTGAGAGGATCAAAAAGGTTCTTCCTTCCCTATCTTAGCATCACTGACATCACTCTCTTCCCCATCTGAAAAAACACACCTGCTAACAAAAGGGGTGTGTTTTTACATTCCCCCTGGGAGACTGAGGACCGTTCACAGCCTGATTTTTTAGGTGAGCCCTTGAATTCCAGTGTATCCCAGTAGGTTAGGTTTCTTCATCCCAAACTCAGCCATGACAAAATAGGAAGCCTGCAGGTGCCCAGGCTCCCAAATGCCAGGCAGTCTTTAACACAAACCCCTCCTTTCCAAACTTGGCCCCAGTCACCAGCAGAAGGACTCTCCTGAGAAAGGCTGGGTTGTCTCTCAGGCATTTCTCTGGGTTTTGATAATTTAAGAGCCTTATTAGCAGGTGGTATCAACCCCAATACTGCAAAATCTCTTTACCATTTCTTATCTGAGTCTCGTGGATAAGCAAGCTTTCTTCTGCCTTCTCCCTACCAAAAAAGAAAGAGAAGGAGTGATTCAGTAAGTACATTACTTCTCGTCACTGAAATGCAGCTGTTTCTGAGGAGAAGAATAGAGAACACCACAATTATTCAGTGCAGAGCAAAACCATGGAAAGAACACTGCAGAACACACATTTGATACATATTTTCAAGTATATATTTATCATAGCTTCATAAAGTTTTTATAAGTGAAGGGTGCAGGATGAAGTTTGGCAAGTACAGTATCTCAGTTCTCAAGGGAGGCATCCCAAAATCTATATGGACTCAAGTGGCCAGAATTTCTGTGTTCAAGCCACACAATGAAAGTATTCTTTATCAGGAGCAAATTCCCTAGCACCGTGTGGTGGGACTGCATTTGAAGAGGGGTGGTTGGAAGAGTGATGCCCACTGTTTCACCAAACTTCCAGCTCAGTCAGAATTTGCTTTGGAGAGTAATCAAAGCATCCACCAAGTCTGAGCTCGCTTCACTTCTGAACTGCATTGAAATTATGGCCGCATGGTATATACATAGTTATTGGGGGAACCCCAGAAATACATTACGCTTCCCTCTGGGAATGTATGTATTTTACATCTGTTGCAGGAAGAGCCCTTCCATACCTCAGCAAATTTTCCTCCAGTAGTTTTTTCCGCTTTGGAGGTCTCCCTCGTCTCTTGCCCGTTTTCCCAGGAACATTTGGGGTGTTTGTCTGCCCCCCACATCCCCTGAAAAATGGCAAAACCATCATGAAATATCTGCCAGCAAGGGAACCGAGGCTGGCAGGATGGGAGAAGGGCACGGAAATCGGAACAGCTGCTAGGATCCCAACCAAAGGAGGGATTAAATCAGAGCAGCAACAGGACGGGGAGGGGAGAGGAGGGATTCCCACTGGCTGGGAGCCTGATCTGGGAGCCGGATCCATGCGGGGCAGACAGGCAGGAATGCAGTGGGGCAGGCAGCATCGCTCCCACAGCAGGCTCTGCCGGTGCCACAAAGGCTGCAGGCTGCCTGCAACACAATGCATGGCGCGGGGCAGCTCCCAGTCTGCTTGGCAACTCCGGTCCCGCCCGCGCTGCCCCTCTCCAGGCCCCGCTCCCCGCGGCACAACAGCAGTCAGGCGGAGCCCCCTCCAGCCCGGCTGGCTGGGCTGTGCCCCCCTCACCCCTGCACCCAGACACGGGAGGGGGTGTGTGAAGGGGCTGTTACCTGTCTGCAGCCAGCTCTCCGTTGGTTTTGCCCTGCACCGGGTCCTCCTTGTACATCCTGGTGCCGTAGAAGTACCAGTACAGGGCACCGCTGCTGTCCTCGCCCAGCGGCTCCACGCGGAGGCTGTCGGCGTCCAAGCCCTGCGCCCATCGGGAGCCCCCCGACAGACGGTGACAAGTTGAAAAGCGGCCACATTGTCACACAAAACATGATGACACCCCTCCGTAAACACCTCCCTCCCTCCTTCCCTCCCTCCCACCATGCCACAGCAGGGCAACAGCTGCTCCTCCCGGCCGAGCTGGGAAAATGTTACTCCAGGGGGAAGATGACGTTCTCTCTCTGTCCAGGGAGGGATTTAGATTGGCATCTCTAATTTGAATGGCCTCTCTCGTTTTAACATTTCATCTCTGGTGCTCCTGACAGGGAAGGTCTAATTAGTGCTGGCGACAGTCACGCACGGCCCTGAGAAGCTCCCTCCCCCCCTCCCGTGCTCTACCCTCCCCCAGCTCCCCCAGTATACTTCATCGCCATCCTTTCATCTCACAGCATCCCTCAGCAAGGCAGCAGTCTCTGCTCTCACAGCCCTGCCATTACCATTAAAACATCTCCAAATCCACTCTTTGCAGAAAGAGTAGCCAATGAAGCCAACTTCCTTAGCGACTCCCATGTAATGAACACATCCACACAGGACAAGGGCCCAAGTTCTGAGCAAGGCAGAGGAGGCCAAAGGGAACTGCTGACCCACTGTGATCCCTTCTCATCCCAGGAAGATTCTGATCTGGCCCAGCTTCTGTGGCCACAGAGTTTCCCTCATCCCTGCTGCCCAAAGCACCTTGAGGAGGTCGAAGACATCGTCTGCGTCGAGGCGGTAGTCACAGAGGCGGTGCAGGATCTCCACCCGCGTGCGCAGGGGCAGCTCCTGGAAAGTGCACTCCCGCAAAGGGTTGGGCTTCCCTTCCTCCAACTCCCAGCGGTAGTTGATGATGTCCTCCAGGTAGCTGTGAAATGTCTGGGATCTAACCAAGGAAGAAAGAAATCTCGCACACTTACTGTAGTTTGCCATGTCCAGAAACACCTGGTGCACCAAGCAACCAACACAACACAGAGACAGAGAGCACCTGAAGGAAAACTATTGGGTATGGCTGGGTGCAGCTCCGTCATTCACATTCCCAAAACACAGCAATCTCATTGCAACATCACAGGATGTCATATCACAGACAGCTTTTTATACACAAACTGTTATTTCTATCTAAGCAGAATGAGCCCAACATGGTAGCAATTCATCTCCTTTCTATCCCAACGGGCAGTGCCTTGTGCTAGCATCAACAGCCACCCTTAACTAAAATGAGGTGCAACAAAATTTATGAGTCTGCTCCCCTTCCAACTCTTCCCCTTTGATGTGGAGACAATTTTCTTCAGATTTCCCTTTGCCCTTCACATCTGTCATTGCCATGCCCTGCTCCTCTCTACTTCTAAAGAAGTTTTCATGCCCTGGTTCAGTGGCTTGAGACTTTGCATAGCTGATTGCTTCCTCCCCACTTTGCTGCTGTATGCTTCCCATACTCCTGTTGTGGGCCCTGGCCTCCTCTCTCTCCATCCCCACAGGTGCTGCCACTTTCTTCCTCCATTGGTGGCTCTGGCAGGACATCTGCACAGCCCACCTCACACACGTGGCTTGGACACTGCCACACAAGGCTCATCCCCCACAGGAGTGCACCTCCCAAAAAGAAATCAGTACAGAGGACTCCCCCTTCTGTACTCTTCCAGATCATCAAGCTGAACACTTGAGCTCTTCATAAACATTACTATTAAAATGATCTTTCTAATTTTCTAGCTGGGTCACATAAAGTCCTACTTTCACTGCCAGCAGCTCATCATAAAACCCAAGGAAGCAGATATTTCTCACCCTCATCTAGCACTGAGAGTGAACGTCCCCATCTGACATGTTTAATACCACTGATGGAGCTTAAGGCTAAAAGAACTCCTGTCTATATTTCAATGAGACTTAAGCCTTTACTTTGAATGCTCAAAATTTCAGGGGAAGGAATTTCAGGAAAAGGGGCCATGTCCCTAAATATAAAACTTTCTGAAGATCTGTCCTTATGACTTTTGAGTCCTGAGAGTTGCCAGGCTTGCTCAGCCTGCTCGAGTTGTGTACCCTGAGCACAGCAAAAGGGGACCCCCCCATGCCCCAGCCATTCTTGCACACACGGGAAGTCCATATGCCAGCAAGAACACCACTGGGTACACATTCCCACCAGCTCTCAAAAAGGCAGCTCCACTTGATAGGTTTTTGGCACAAGCAGATTACTCTATATGATTAATGGAACGGCGCCAGCACTACAGAATTGCATTTCCCTGAGAAATTGCTAACTTCTACAAAAGCTATTATATTTTAACAAAGAGGTGGAGGAGTGTGATCCAGCTGAAGAAAGATCATTAAAAGTCAACAAGAAGTTAGCTATTAGACAGGGGTCTTCACACATTTGGTAAAGACCAGACTTCTTTGCAAGGACTACGACTGGACAGTGACTGCGAGAATGAAGGAACAGATGCCTCAAGCCATGTCCACCTGGCAGCATTTCCCCTCCTCCTTGGGTAGAGAGAAGTACAGATCACCCTGCAGATCTCTCCTCACCAGCCTGCTTCTTTCTGACGTCAAATGCAAGCTGACCTCCCAGAGATATCTGCTCTCACTGCACCACTGTTACCAGCCCTCTGGTTGTATTTAACAACAGATGCTTGAGTGTACCTGGACCTAGTGCCCTCTGTAACCTGGAGTTTGCTCCATCTGCATGACACAAGCAAGGCATCAGTGTTCCCAAGCATTGTTGTGTCACTAATATCAGCAATCACACAAATATAACTTGGAACAGCCCCCTGTGCTGACAAAGTTCAGTCAGAAAGGGAGGACTGACATTTTATGAAATGCCTCAGAACTGCCTCAAGTAGTAATTTTAGGGTGAAAACTACAGCAAACATCCTTTTTTAAACTGAGATATCCAGTAGATAGTACACCTACCTGAAGTTGCTGTGCGTTCCTGCATTGTCTTTTTCAAATATCCCAAGACCTAACCTCCAGCAAGGACTTTGATTTGAGAAAGTGGGCAATAATAGATTCCCTTTACAGACTTTTTAAGAGTGGTATTTGATAACATATCTTAAATGTCAGATATTTGCGGATAGCCATTAGATTAAAACAAAGAAAAGAGAGAGAGAAAGAGAGAGAGAGAGAGAGAAAGAGAGAAAGAGAGAAAGAGAGAAAGAGAGAAAGAGAGCTTTGATTGTCTACCCAGAACAGAAACAGTGACTAGAATATCTTTTCCTGAAAGCACTAAAGCATCACTTGTATTTGGATGCTTAGTCCAGAACCAGAAGGCAAGCGACTGTAACTTCTCAGACAGCATTCAAGTTTCAGCCCCACAAGTTCAGTTTTTCAACTCTGCCAGAGCTCAAGGCAGAAGATTATTTCATCAAATCTAATACAGAGGTTCTGGCTATTTCCAATAAAATGGACTGAAAAAGCAGTTTCCCTAGGATCCTGAATAACTAGTGGTTGAAGAGGATTGCCAGGAAGAAACCACAAAAGTAAAAGGGTTCTATCTACTCCTATTTTTTTTCCTACCTAAAGAAAAGTGGGAAGGCATGGCTCGGACAGATACTTTTACCATTGCACGAGTTCACTTATCTTGCTCTATCATTTTGGCTGCTCTCAAAGAAAACTGATCCAGGAAGCTGTTTAATTCCAGAAGATCATTTGAAATCTTTGCCTATGTAACTCTCCTTCCCCCTAGGGATTGGCTCTGTTGATTTAACCAATTTGGTTTTAGTTTGACTTTCACATAAGTGGCTAACACTAGAAATTTCCGCCGTCCACCCAGTGTTCAGTGCATTACAAGCTCTGTTCTTAAGAGTACTTTTGAGTTCCTACCCCCATCAATTTTCAAAGACAGCTACTGTGCATTTGTCGCTTTGAATAAGGATAGAAATAAGAACCAGAGATGGGAAACAGATGTCTCAAGGCATTCCCAATCACTCTCAATCTTACCCAATTTATATTTTCCCTCTTAATGGGAACTGACCTCTTTTCTCCAGACAAATGTATGGTGCTCGTCTTCACCCTGTCTGCCACACCTACAGTTAGTTTCACTTACCCCATCTCTTATATTTCCCTTTGAAAAAGTTTCTGAAACGGCTCTTTGGTTTGGAGAAGAAAATCTGCAGGGAGGACAGAAATCTATAAGAACCCTGCCCTTGGGGTTCTTCCCTGCTCAAAGCAGAAATGCCCAGGAATAACTGTTTAGAATTACCTATAAAATTAAAATCCAAGAATCAGAGAGACTGGATCCAGGAATGGAATTGCCTGGATACAGTCTGTTAAATACCCTTCTTTCAAGCTCAGCAGTAGGACACCAAAACACTTGAAAGTCCTACAGCGTCTCTGCTGCAGCTGAGAACCTCCAAAAATTCTTTTGTAAGTGCGAAGCGGGCAGGAAGGAAATCACTGAGCTGAGGAGACACATGTATCTCTTCTCCAGAGGTTCTCAGCATCACTGAGATGTGTAAAAACACTCAGCAAGTGGAGGCAGTGTTGGGTCAGTCGTGTCCTTTTCTCTACAAACTGGAGCATTCCCAAGGAGGTTGAACTGGTACATGGGCACATTCTGTCTCAGGGCACCTATCCAAAGGAAAACCAACCCTCTTCTGAAAGTAAGTTGGGAGTCTTAGAAACAATTTACATGAAAAGTGTGAGACCACAGGCCACAACTCTCACCACCTCTCAACCACTTCCTGATGTATAGCCCGGGCAGCTTCCACACAGCTCAGTAACCAAGGAAACGTACTTCAGAAACCAGCTACAACAGATCAGAAAAGGTACTTCGAAGAATTCTGCAACTCTAAAACTTCTCCCATGCCATCTTGACTAGCACCATTAATATTTCATAAAACAGATAAACCTTCCCTCACTTGTCAAAACATCCCTTGCTTTGCAGTTCCCCCCGATGTGCAAAGCAATTTGGATAGCTGTAGTGGGGCAGGGGTGGAATGGTACATGCACATCTGTGTGGTACATCCCACGTGGATGCAGATGATTTTTCAAGAGCCCAGTGCAGTTCTTAGTCTTATCCTTGGCTACACTCTGAAACCACAGGGCTGTTGTCAGAGGTCCCTATCTTTTGCTGCAAAGATTAGAAAGGAGGTCGAAGCTGAATTGCAACTGTGGTTGAAAGTTTTAATCGTATGTTGCATATACAAAGAGAAATCTGGGGCACAGGGAAGGACACGACCTAGCACATCTGTGTCAAAGGGGAGGAACAGCGTCAGACAATCCACAAGAGTACCACCGAGGCTGCAGCTCAAGTTGCCTGTGATCTTTAGTAGCAGCTGCAAAAAAATCAGGGCATAAAGAAGATGGAGCAAGTTGAGGGAGGGGCTCCTCTCCACCATGGGTATCAGAGCCCAGAGCAGCCAGAGAAATGATCCAGCCCTGACAGCTCAGCGCCGCAGCCCGGCCATCTGCTGCCCGGCTGCCTCCCAAAGAGGGAGGCTTCTCTGTGCTCCAGAGAGGGGAGCTGAGGACTCCTCCCCCTGCCTGGCAATCCCTGTGTTTTCCCCTGCTCAAAGGAGAGGCACCCTTCCCATCTCCCCGGCTTTGAAGGCGTGGGGTCATGCTCTGCTGCCAGAAAAAAGAAGCTTGGTCACCGTGCCCAGCTTCCTAGAGGGGTTCCTTTGGAGACCTCAGGAACAGAGGGTGAGAATTTCACAGCGCTGATGGGATATATGGAAAAATTTGGTCTGAGCTTCTGGTGTGCATGCTTGGCAGGGAACAGCTGCACCTAGAGACCCCAGCCCCACAGGGACGCTGGAGGAGCAAACTCAATGTGAAATTCCTTCTGAGCAAATTTGGGCAGGAATTATGTGTACAGACACACAATGCTTATTTTTTTTATCCTCATGCCCGAAGGAAATGGAGTCACTTGTGCTTTTAGTTTTAAAGACTCCAAAGTAAATCAAATCTTGGCTGGAAAACTGTAAACAAAATCAAGCCAAACAAACAAAAGCTAAACCAAACACTGATTCAGTAAGAGAGTCCCCGTGTCAATCTGTGCTTCCTGCAGGCAGCATGCCATGGCCCAAGTGTGGAATTACTGTCACAGCACATTGCCCTATCTGGTCTACTGCTGCCAATTTTTTTACAAGCCCTCCCCCAACACACATCTCTAAAAAAAAACCCCCTAAAACCCACTCCTCACAAAATCTCTGGTCCTATGGGAGCAAATATTGGATTAAAGGAAACATTAGGGTAAGGAGTTGAAATACCAGAGACAAAAATTTACCAACAATGTTTGGACACTGCTGGCACACACAAATAAGCCTTCTGAAAGTTTAGATGCCAAATAATTGCCTGGACCCACTAGCTAGAATATCTATCATGTTGACAGTGTTTTAAGTCTCTTGTTTCATTTAATTTACAAAATGCAATGGAAGAGTAAATACTGGCATGCTCTTGAGCTAAAACTGCTGGGAAAAAGGCAAGACTGACCTGCATCTAATCCCAGACAGTATATTGTTCTTGAGATTAACACCAAGAACCCTGACAAAACCAGAGGATGACAGAGAGCAGGAACAACAACAGACCTCTTCCAACTCCTGTCCAAGAGTTGTATGTGGAAGGAACATGGAAAACAAGACTGGGAGAGCTCAGCCTTTCTACCAAAGACCATTTAAAGATAAATGTAATTACTCTTAACGTTCCTATTACAGAGTTAGCCACTAAGGGAAATAACAGAGGTGATACTTCTGTCCAGTAAAGGCTTTAAAAGCTGAAAAAGACTCAAATGCACTCAGTCACCGAGCACAAGTGTGGATTCTAGGAGGTTCTCAGTACTAAATGAAAAAATACTTCCTGGGCATCTAATTCACAGCACACAAGAGAACTGGCTTTGCCTCTGTGATCTCTCTAGTTAAAAAACAACCCCAAACACAAAAATCTAGGTCTTACCAGAACAGACGTTTTATAATGGAATTAATTTTATGGACTGAAGATATTTCACCTCATGGGCTGGCACCTTTTAAGTTCTGAATTGGCAAAAAGGCACCAGCTTGGTGTTGGGAGTCACTCAGGTGTTAATGAGAGCATTAACTGACAGATGGCATTCAAGATATTTCTCGCCTCTCCAATGAAGACAGCTTCTTTGCTACAGCAGAGATCAGGAAAGCTTAATTCTTAACAAGCATACAATGCTTTGGCACAAAGGCAAGCCCTCTGGAAGGGAAGGGGAAGGATTCAGGGTTTGCTGGGATGACCTCAGTCAAACATCATTAACAGGGTCAGGAGAAGCAAAGCCTATTTCAGAAGAAAAAAAATAATGTAAGGGCCCCCATGATCAATCTATCGTGGCTTGTCAGAAAGAGAAAGCTTAGGCTGACCTTAGAAGCAATATGAGTTACTACTACCAGCCTGACCTTGAGCTCTCATGTAACAATGGAGACCTTTTTTTACTGTATTAATGAGCTTTCTTATCTGAGGTGGGGGAGGAAGCTTCATGGACCAGCTTGTACTTCACCTTCAATTTACCCTACTGAGAAACTAAGTCAAGCATGATGCAGGGGGAAAGAGATACTACCCCACCCTCCAGGGGGAGAAGAGGGTTGGAGAGGAATCCTTGCAAGCCCTGTGTGTGCAGCTGGCTCAGGAGATGTGCAAGCCAACAGGGAGCACATATTGCTCAGAGCAGGGGCCAACTTGTCATCAGGGTGACCAAACTGCCTGAGCCCCAAGGGCTACCAACACCCTGAAGGGTCTCTCCACAGAACATTCCCTGCAGCAGAGCAAAATGACCAAGAAGATCCAGGAGTCATGACCTTGGGCTTTAACAGCCACATTTAGCAGTGCCACTAGCTGCACCACTGATGGGGACAGACTTCAAAAATTCCAGCCAAGGACAGTCTAGAGGGAGCAGAAACTCCACACCATACTTGTGACAGACCTTGGCAAGGTCCAACAAGGCAGAGCTCTTGTGATGAAGGAAACAAATACTCAGACACATCCTGCTTTTCAGTGCCTGTTTTGAATCATGCCTGGAGAAAAACTGCTGTAGAGGCTGTGAACAAGAGTACAGCTGACATTAATGGACCCTGAATGAGATCACAAAGCAGGGGAGAAAAAAAAATTCAAATTACACTGATCAGACTTCCAGAGTGAAGTTTCTCGTCCCAGAGTTGTAAAGACAGCAGAGATTGCTGAAGCACAAGACCATCACAAGGCATGTACAGGTCTGCCTTTTGTCCTCCATGGCAAGCTAGAACTAGTTTTTTGAATGCAGACATTGCCCAAACCTCAGTAATTCTGTGGCTTACCTGTGTGGCCATCAGGTAAGGGAAAAGAAAGACATCTGAAGAGTTAAGCAGGTGGATGGCACTGGGTTCTCCACACAAGGACATTTGTCTTCACCATTGCTGAACATGGGAATACAGTATTTCTATTTCAGAACCACTGTTTTGTTTCAAAACAGAAAGACAAAAGACTACCTAGTTACCAAACGTTAAATAGCAGCAGCTCTTCCCTAAAACAATCTGGCCTAACTCCAGGATTTTGGCAGTCTAAAATGTGACCAATTGGAGGTTTCCACATCCATGAAAAAGACACCCATGTCTTCCACAAAAGTAAAGGACAGCAGAGTAATTTCAGCACCCTAGCAATTCCTGTTCCATGCTCCTCATTTGTCCATCCCATAACTCACTTCCAGAACTCAAATGTGGCAGAGACCACCTTGAGAATATGCTGAAGTGATGTTTAGAGAAGACATCAGGGTTCTGGACCTTTCCTCCAACACAGTAACACTAGGCTAGGACAGGAGGTTCACCAGCAGAAGGGTGGCCCAATCCTGCTAAAGAAATCCAATTTACATGGTTGGATCTAATTTACATGGTTGGATTTACATGGTGGACTTCCCACCCGAACTCCAAAAGTGTTCATCTTTAGGAGAGGGGGAAAAAAATCCATGAAAACCCATGGCTGTCAGCAGCTTATAAGAACACTCCTACTCCTTGTCTTCCTCCATCTTCCATGCAATCAACCCTGGGGAAGCTGGAAGGGGAGCTGGCAGACATGCTGCATCCCACAGAGAAGCAGAATAGGAACAGCTCTGGAGCGAGGCAGTGTCTCTGGGGGGCAGGGAGAAAGGAGAGCTGCTGTGGGCTGTCTGCTCTAATAAGGGATCACACCACAGGAGCATGTGCTGGCTTGACAGAAGCAAGTGCAGCCACTTAACCTGGGTATGACAGCTGAAGTGGGAGCGTTGCTTTGCCACCCCAAAAAAAGGGGGGTATGAAGAGAGGGGAAGGCACGAGGTCACCACAGCTGTCCACCCTTCAGGAACATTCCAGGTCTGCTTGTCCAGATTTCTCACCCCAGCCACAGCCCAAGCAACCGTGGAAGTTCCCAACTTGGGCTCCTTAGCATTACTAGACCACTCTCAGCAAGTCTCAAACTAAAGGGAGATGCCCTTTTACCTCCCCTGAGCTGGTATGTGCTGCCTCCCACCCCTTTTCCCTCACAAGAAGGACAGGAGGCAGCAAGTCCAGTCCTCCTGAGGAGGAGCTGAAGCCATCTCACACACCAGTGTGGCAAAAGGGCACGCTCTGATCTTCCCCAGCTGCCTGTGGCCCACTCTTCTCCAGTGATTTGGCTCCTATCTAGCAACAACCCTATGAAAAACACAGCTGCTGGGGGTGCCTTGTTTGTTATTTTGCTGAGGAAAGGCAGAAAAGCAGCAGAGATATCAGCACAGATACAGCACTGTCCTGCATTGGTCTCTTCTGGAAAGGCTCTTTCCTAAGGCTGGCAAATGCCAGGGACAGGCAGGAGTGCTGAGATAAGTGTCTATTTGATCTTTTTTCCCCCATTCACCCTGGGTTTTTCACTGCTTTATGTTCACAAAATGCCAAGGCAGCTAATCAGTGCTCTGTGACCCCTGTTAATTGGGCTGTGTGAGAGAAAGGCAGCACTGGCAGGAGAAATCACACATACCTGTTACTTTGAACTGTCCTGTCATATTGTGTCTCCCTGCTTCCAGGAGCTCCAAGCACCCTTCTGTGAGCCAGGGCTGCTCTGTTTTCATCACCATCCCCAGGATCAGCAGGAGGGGCCACAAGTGTTTCGTGTTGTGGCCCTGCCTCTAACACCTCAAAGTACAGGGAGGCAACAAAAAGGCATATTGTTGTTTCTCCTTCCGTGTGAGAAGGTGAAAGTAATTTTAGGTGAAGGAAACACGACCTGAAGGCACTGATGGCCCTTCTTTCACCTATGCCCAGCTGCTCCTCACTGCCCTTATCTGCCTTGCTGTTTTCTCCCTCACCCTCCCCACCACAAGAGAGGAAGGAGTGAGCAGATGCCCAGCATCCATCTCCCCTTCCCAAGAGACCAGCAGCCTGCATGGCCAAGTGAGCCAGGGAAAGAAAGTGATTGGTGGGAAGATGTGAAACATTGGAGGGAAAAGGGGTCGGATTTGCCAAGCCTGGTGGATTATGCAGTTCTTGGAGGATGAGGAAGACACATATTGCTAACTAGATGCATGCTGGGTGCAGGGGCTTGCATATGTTTTTTAGGTAGGAGCAAGGGCTGCTTCAGTGTTTTTGTTGCTTGATTAGGGAAAGGAAGAAATAGGAATATGGTATCAATGAAACCAGAGCAGCCAGAAACACCCCAAACAACACTTGAAGGTACATGGTACCACAGGAAGAGAAAATCCTGGGGGGAAAGGGGATAAGCAGGAGGATACATACACTGCCCAGACAGATTCAGGGATTATTAATGGGATTAAAATAAAATTTATTTATCTTTCAATTCTAGCTCAACCCCTCCTTCAAACTCAGTAAGTCTCTGCACAATCTCCACCAGGGGATGACTTGTGCTCTCACCACATGCAGGGTTTTGGACAGAGAAGCAGGAACTCCACCCCCCACTACTGATGCTGCAATTTGAGTGAAAACCAAAAATGACAAATCAATGAGTTGGATAAGTGGATTAAAAGAGGGGGAAGAGAATTCTGCTAAAAGATCCTGAAACATCACTATGTTCAGCAAACTGTATTGCTACATATATTTGTGAAAACATGAATTAATGTAGCATTAGATGAACAGAAAGGATTATTTACCTTGAATGCATAGAAAGAACAGACAATTCGAGACAGTTTTAAAAACTGTCTTGTCCCTTAATTTCATCTGCATAAATACAATAAATTAAGAGTGATGATGCTATTTTCCATGGGCATTGCTGTTTCTGACTCAGGGTGACCATGTTCATACCAAACGTGTGTTTAAACACACCTGCCCAGCTTTGCTGACACACTAACCCCACAGATACTCTGTACTTCAGTTTATTCAACTTTACCTTTAGGGCACTACCCTGAAACCATTATTCAAAGGGTGCTGTAACAAATCAGTTGCATTCAATGTGATCTACAGCCCATGAAAGCAGCAAGGGTAGCTTTAAACTCCAAGAGGAAAACAGCTCTGTAATCAGTCACTGACATGCACTATCAACCATCATGTTGAAACTTGCACTACAGCTCCAGCATAGAGAAAGGCTTGAAAATAGAGACCTCAGTTCCTTGAGATATGGCCGAAATTGTAAAATACTGTGCATCTAGAAATATACAGCAACTTCCAGAAAACTCCTGGTGAGAAGGTTGGTCAGACTCCTGCCTGTCTGAACGGGAAGAAAACTCCAATGTCTGTCAAGAAGTAAGGTTTCTGCTTCTTTGGTGGGGGTTGCACTGAACAGTTCAGCAACCAAAGAGGAGACAAGCTGAGTGTCCCCAGAAGGGTCAGCTACCCCTTTCCTGCCTTGAGGAACCTGCTGAGCCAAGTGAGCCCAAGAAAGAGGCAATATCAGTTGTGAAAGCTTTCCCCAGCAAGGGAAGCACAGCAGGTACTACAACAGGGTGGTTCCAGTTCTGATGCCATCACATTTTACACCTGAGGTGCAAAGGACCAAGGGAAGAAGTTATCTCACACCATCACCCATGATAAATTAACAATAGAACTGAAAATGCCTATCACACCTAAAAAGCTTTGCTGTCAAGCTGTGATTCTACAAGAACACACAAGGGAGATGTCTGAGTGTAGGCCATCTCCTGCCATGTGATGACATTGATCTTGGCTGGGAAGGCCAGGGAAAATGGCTTTCATTAAGCAATGAATTCCCTGGCATGCTGGTGAATAGGCTTGGAGAGCTGAGCAGAGCTGGAGCCCAACACTTCTCTATCCAACGAGATCTATCACCACAGCTAGACTGGCAATATGAATTTTTCCTTCAGACCATGTTCAGAACAAGAGAAAAGAATCTCCCAAGACTCTAAGGTACAGAGAAGTCTGTCATGCTCAAAATCAGAAAGTGAGTGACAGAGACCAGTGGCCAAGGCAGAATGGCAGGAGGCAGAAGAGAGGTCCTGAGCCTCAGAGCCAACAGGAGGCTGTGTGCTAAAGGCACGAGATATACACTGGTACCAAAGGATGGGAGGATAATGGCAAAGAGATGTTTTCATCATAGGTTCTGATGTTGATGGTACTGGTGCAGAGTAAGACTGAAGGAATAATGCGCTGACCTGTGGAGCACAGCTGGTCCCCTGCTGAAGCTCAAGATCACCAAGAGAAGATTAAGCCATGCAGATGCCAAAGTGGAGAATTTACAGTCACATCAGCAGGCTGGATGACACCAACTGAGCTAATGTTATCAGCAAATTGTGCCACTTTTTGGATGTGACACAAAACCAAAGAGCCTGGGTTCTCCAGAGAGCAGTAAATCCAAGACAGCAGCTCCTAGGGTCGGTTTTAGAGCTCAAAAAGCAATTCCTGGACCTGAACACAAAACCATCTGACCTGGACATTTCTGCAAACAACTTAGCAAAGGCAAGATACCTTTCTCCCTAACAGGTAGATTGGAAGCCAGATTTTTGTCAGCCTTGTAAAGAAAGTCAAAGGCAGGAGGGTCCCCTGGCAGTGTGAAATGCTGAATCTGAAAGGCCCTGGTCAGCAGGTGAACATCCTCCAGTCCCCACACAGATGAATGCCTCCCAGCACCCCTCAGGAATTCGGAGTGCTGCATTCTTTTCCCATTTCTTCCCCAAGGCTTATCAGACACTGAGGATGGGAATGGCTCATAGGCATAACGATCACACAGCCAGGACAGCCTGAAGCCCCTGGGGGCTTCTGCATTGCTGGTGTGTCAAGTACCTTCGGCTTTGAATAACAACGGACAATCTCTTGAAGGATCAAAATGGAAAACAAAAAGAGCCAGTGTCAGAACTATTAACTAATCCAAAAAGTAGTTACACATAGTTTGACAGAAAAAGAAAAGGGAGCAAGAGAGCTCTGAGTGAGGAATGAACAAGCTCCTTTGGGAAGGATGACTGGGGGGATTTGACTGACGCTGGTGGGGGTGATGCACTGGCAAGATGCAGGCTGCTGGATACTGCTTTGAGGGGTTCTACTGAGGGACACTTGGGTTCCTGCACGATGGGTACACAGCCAGCACACACTGCTCTGACCTGGAAAAGTGCAGGGAGGGATGCTGATGGCCACACAGACAAATGAAGGGTGAGAACGGCTGCTACACTCCCTGCTCTTGCCACACGCTGCTTCATGTGCATGTTTTTGACTTTTAAAGCATGGATTTTTTTTTCCTTGTTTAGTGTCCTGTTCTGTGTGACCTCAACAACCAACCACACAAGGTGTGCCCCAACAAGAAGCTACTCTGGACATGATGAAATGAAGATCAAGCCACAGTACCCTTTATCTCAGGAGGGATGAACATAGTCTTCTGGATGGTCCAGAATAAACGAATGTACCTGCAGCCGAAATTTCACCTTGTGACTGAACAGCAAGGGCTTTGGTTTCTCTGCAATGACAATTCACTTCTCTCATCGATGACCTTCACCTGCATCTAGCCAGGCTTCAATACGTACTTGCCAATTTTAATCCACATGCTTCTTTCTTTCTACTGCTGTTATTTGATTCTTTTTGAGGAGAAGCTCCTTGGGGGCTAGAGCTGATTAACTTACAAAAGACCCAAATACATCTCCTATATTCCGAAGGAGCAAATAGGAATGGGGCTTACATGCTCCACATTGAGACTGGAAGAGGATCATTACTTACTATTCATTCCTGGATCCTTGAAGAACAAGTGAAGCCAGCTTAATGCTGCATTGTTCATTCCTAGTGCCCATCAACAGAAAGCATGCTCCCAATTCATTGCCACAAGGAAGGACAACAGTATCGCTGTGCCATAAGCACTTCTGATTGTTTGGGGGCTGCAGAGAGGACCTTAGGGTATTACAGTGATGATGAGCACTGTGGGGAAGAAGCTGGAGTTATTGTCTTGACGATGATGGGGAAATAGGACACATGCCTGTATTACAGCACAAATCCATATGAAACAAGCCCTTATGTGCCTTACTGCTCATAGAAAAATACACTTAATGTCAGAGAAAAGAGTCCCCTGGGAGGCACAAAATACCTAGCATGGGGTTGCCTTGAAGCAAATAAGCTTAGCAAATTCATTTCTTAGAACCAGCCCCACACATTTTAAGTTTCTGGAGATAGTGGATAAACCCAAGTTTTTACAGATAAACAGGTCCTAAAGAAGTCCCTTCTGGGATTTGTTTCAGAACAGGTCTTTCATCTTCTTTTCTTTGAAGTTTAAACCACTACATTGGTTGAGCCAGAAAGAAACTGAGGAAGGCTGGAAGGTAAAATGGGAGAAAAAGTAAAAGCACAGGTGACTTAGAACAGAGACTGACATGACACACCACATCATCACAGTGGCCTAGCAGCTGGCCAGCAGCTCTTCCAGCTGTTCATCAAGCCCACTGAGGCTAAAAGGCTCCAAAAAAATTACTTCAGATCTTCTCCAATATTCACCCTTGGACTAAACATTGGTTTCTGAACTTGGATGAGGTGCTGGGAAGTGGCCTGCAAAACCAACTGTGCTGAAGCAAAAATCCTGCACCAGTGTTTTGGAGCAAGCCACTGCAAGCCTCAAGTGTGAAGGCAAAGGTTTCACATCGGGGGAACTTCCAAACCCATCTGTCTCTCTACCCAATCCATTGCCTTCTTCCTTGAAAGGAGAAGATATTTTCACTTGCCTTCTCAGTTTCTTTTTTCATCATTGCTTTCTTCCTCCTCTCCAGAGTAGTTGGTTTGCAACATCAAGAAGTTATAAATACAGCTGTCCCTTTCATATTTCATGCTCTGACACTGGCATGATGACATCACTGCAGTCTCCAAGACCCTTTGCTGACTGTTCCCTGTTCCTCCTTTGAAGTTTAGCCACCTATTCCTCCCTGTCAATGTTTTGCATAACTCACTCTCCCCAGCAATCCAATCTGTTTGTCTCTCATCCATCTGCCCTGACAATAACAGCACAGCTTTTCCTCTTTTTCTTTCCCCATTTTCAGTCCTTATTCTCCACCACATCCATGGAATAGCACTTCCAGAACATGCTACCAACTTTTCTTCAAATTCTTCTTTAAAGATTCATTTTATCCATCTGAGAATCAAAGACATTTACTTAGCTTTAGTTATATTTCAACTCCATAATTTTATTCCACTGTGCTTCTCATTAATCTCTGAATGACCGTGTTATTTTACTGCTGTAATCTCATCCTTCCTTTGCCAACACCTGCCAGCTGCTTCATTTTCACTTTTTACCCTTTAAAAGGCTCACCTTGCATGGCTTGGCTATTACTATAATAAATATTAAAATTAGATTCAAGATGAGCAATGCAGCCACTTCATCTCCCTTGCCCTCTCCTCACAGTATCTCCTGTGCTGATGATACCAGGCTGATTCCAGAGGCCATCCACCAATATCCATGATGTATGCAAGGCAGCACTCGTTAAAAGTCAGACTGTAAATAATGCTGATCTTGTTGATATTCACTTGGCATTCATGAATATGACTCTGAGTTACTGAGGTGCTTTGTGGCCAGGCCAAGGAAGCAGTTGTTATAACCAAGGTCACTGGCAAGAGTGGGCTGCTAAAACTCCTTCCAAAGGTGGTGGGCACCAGCTCTGCTGTGACTGAGCTCAGGCTGGCTGCCACAGAGGTTAAGGCATGGACTGAAGTGGTGAATTCATTCAGCTCAGTCTTAGCACCTTGGTTTAGCTCTTTCCACAGCCTAGCTCACATGGTACCCGTGAGGCTGAAATCTCAGCTCTGCCTTGCCAGCCATTCCTGTTGACCTGCCACTTCATCCCCCAGACCAGACTGACAAACAGCAGTTCTGGAAGGACACAGCCCACGTAGGCACATGCACAAGGGTGATTTCCAGATGCTAAGCTCTCTTTCACCAAAATATGAGACCTGGGGTAACCCCCAAAGCACCTGTAAGGACACAGTGTGCACAGAATAAAGGACAAGGTAGGACAAAAGTGACAAAGCAGAAGGAAGAAGCAAAATACCCAGAGCTATTAAACACAGTCTTCAGAAACAGGTATTGCTCCTCAGTAGGTTAGAAGATTTCAGATTATCTCTCTCTTTCTGATGAAAGCTCAAATAAGTGATTACAGAACAATTGTTAGAAAATACACAGAATAGACACAGTGTCCTTGACTGGCAACACAGCAAGTAGGAAATACAGCTCTCAGATGTCATACTGGGAGTGTTTCTCAATGCCACCACTAAGAATAGGACAGAAATAATTTAAACAATTGTGAGGAAAGGGAGTTAAGGAATATTCTCTTATTATCCTTATTAGAACAAATCAGGTGCAAACTACAAGCCAAAGACTCCAAGGGTCGTTTAGGGATCCCATAAGAGCTTAAGGTAGGTGCAAAACCAATGATCCCCTTGGGAAGAAAAAAATTCCTATGTATTAGGGAAGAAATAACACGAAAAAATGATTGAGATTCCTAAGGAAGCAAATCCCCTCTGGTGGCACAGAAGTAAAAAAGAGTTTTCAGCTATACTGATGCACCAAACCCCTGAGCTGTAAAAAAAGAAAATAATCTCATGGGGCATAGGGGAAAAAAAAAAGCAAGAGATAATGTTTTTCTTCCTCCTCACATTCTGGCCTTTGTGCATGTTGAAAAAATAAAACAGAAGAAAAAGCAGCAAAGATGTTTTTTGAGACAAGGTAGCAGCATACAAAATGCCTCCCAATAAGAAACACGATAAAGTTACTAAAACTTTTAATGCCATCACATTAGAAAAACAGCAAAAGTGCAATAACAGAACTGAAGAATGAGTTTCACCCAAAGAAAAACTGAACAGCAGGAGCTTTTCTGGAATATTTTAGTTGAGTGTACACATCCATGTCACACCATCACTTCTTACTTAAAAACAGCTGCAGAAGGCTCCTGCTGCGGCCGCTGCCGTTAGCTGAAGCTCTGATCTTCCTGTCTTCATACAAGTCATCAAGCCACATTTCCTGCTGGAATTAAAGTGGCAGCCCCTAGGGACTATGCAGCTACCCAATTTATATCACAGACAATCTGAAGCAAGCACTAGGATTTTTTCCAACTGCTTAATTTTTATTTATTCTTTTGCAACCCCCAAATTCTAATAAGAGCTTTTCTGGACATTTGCCTTTTGAAGCAATTAAAAGAAAACATAAGACATTTTAAGACCTGTGAAAAAAAGCTGAGAGCAGGAAAAACCTGTGGGCAATCTCACTGGCATCAAACTAAAGCACGCCTTGGATACCTATTAATGCACCCATAGCAGTTACATACAGATGGTATATGGATACTATGAGGGGTATTTATAAAACAACAAAAGCTGCAGATCATGACACACAAGTATTTTGGCTCAGAGTAAAAATAGGACAGCAATGGGGAAACTGTCCTGGCCAGGAGCTCAAACTACCTGGTGCCAGGCAAGGACAGCTACAGGGTCATTGCTAAAGATGCAGAAATGCAGGCAACTGGTTTTTGTTCTGTACTTCTACAGTATTTAACACAGCAAGAACCAGGTCAATGGAGTGCTTCTAATAGCTGTGATAGGTTATGATAAATAAGAGTTTGGAGAAGATCACGTAGCATCCCATTAAGTAGTCTCTGTTTTTAAACACAGATATCCATAAGTCAAAGAAAGTTTTATGTTACCAGACAATGCTCCTTAGACATCAAGCAGGGTAAAAAGCAGTCTCTCTTGCATGTGATTTTTTTTTAAAGTCTGTCATAAATAATATCAAAATCAAGGCAAAGTTGCTCTACTTCAAAACCAAGGATCATAGAAGCCTACAAAAGTAATAATCTCTTTTTTTTTTCAAAGAATGGAAAGCAAATCAAACTACAGCATGTTAAATTGAGCATTAGAAGGGCTCTCAGCCACTTCCAAAATTACTTGAGAGCACATTATAATTAGCAAAGGTATGTGACAGTTTTATACCCCTCTATGATGCATGATTAAAGCCAGGCAGCCCAGTCCTGCGCACCGTCAAAACAGATGTGACAAGAACTGCAAGCTGCTCCCAGACAGACTGTGAGAAAGCATAGGCAGATAACATTTTGGCCATCAAAGATGTAAGACCCGACACAAAACTAATTAAACCTCAAAACCCCTCAGAGAGGTAGGAAAACTGAGGTTTTATGAAGCATCCCATGCTTGAGCTGCAGTGCCCCAGCCCGAGAGCAGCATGAGAACGAGCTCCTGCCTTTCTCTCTGAGGTGCAACAAGGAACAAAAATTTACAGTCTTGATAGTAACAGCTCACAGCCTCAGCATGAGGATGCAGGGCACAAATGCCTGGAGAGATGCTGCAGTAACACCACCAGGATGAACTGTGACACTGCTGATTTTTCCCATCCAAGACTGATACCTCTTATCTGTCTGCAGCAGAGAAATATGGAGTCCTGGGCCACTGTGAAAAGCCAAGCCTAAACCCCACACAAATCCTGTGCCACATTTGCATGGCTTTGTCTGCTGAGCACTCAAAATATCGATTAGAGGCTCAGCTTCCTACCACTAACTGTGGAAAAACAAGGTACAGGAGGCAAGCTGTGCATCAGCCAAGCCCTATGCCTCTTGAACTGGGGTTAGAGGGGAAAAAAGGTGTTGCAAGGAAACATGTAAGGAACATGGAGAATTTCAGGCTTTTGGATTCCAAAGTTGTTTTTAAGTGTGAAACAGTGTGGCAAGTTTATTTCTGAGAAGTGTATCCAAGCCACCACTTTTATTCTTATTTACCTTCAGATTTTCATATTTAGACTACATCTTAATGCTTCTTCCTTCATGGCATCCCTCTGCATACAGCATCTTTCCCTCCTGCTTCCCAGCATCCTCCCCCATTGCTTCCTCTGCAGTGCTTCAGAGCTCATCTCTTTAACATCCCAGCAGTTTCAGGCTGTTTTCCTGATATATCCCTTAAGCCATTCCCACCACACTGCCCTGTTGTGTCCTCTTCCCCATCTCTGCAGAAATTTCTTTCCTCACTATCCTCATGCCCACGAGGTAACCCCTTCTACAGGAGGCTGCAGAAACGGTGCAGCTGGTTTCTCCTTCAGGTACCTCGTGTTTTCTCCAGCAAAGTTGTTTGGGTGAGGTGTTTGGGAATTTGGTTGTGTGTTTTCTTTGTTTGTCTGTGTGTTTGGGTGACACACAGCATCCAACGACTCACCCATGATTCATCCCTGAATTTTCTTAGTTAAAAGAGTTACAAACGGGGAGGCAATTACACAATGCAATCACTCAGTGGACACTTAGATCTGGAGAGTTTTGGAGAACCTCACAACCTCACAAAATTCATTATTTTTACCAAAGACAAATCTTGCACTGCTGCTACAAGGGTAAGCTGGTTCAGGTGGGCAAAACTCTTAAGCCTCTACTTCCTGATGGCTTTGGTATGAAGAAATAAACTTGCTGCATGTTTACAAGCAGGTATATATTGCTCTGTAGCTATTTTGATGAAGAAGATACACATGACTGCAGACCCTTTACAATCAATCATTTGAAGACAGTAAAAGCAGTGCAGCTGCCTGGTGCAGCTCCTGATACCCACTGATGCTGAATGTCTATGCAGCAACGAAAGAGAACTTAATTAAGTGGCATATGCATATATAAATCAACTATATAAATTTTGTTGAACATAATCAGTTAATTAGAAATAGAGCTTTCAGTGCAAGCACCTATGGTTCTGCCTATGCATTGGCCTAAACCTCTCCACAACAGGGGGATCTCAGGGAGCAGGACTGCTTCCAAGCAACTGCATGTGTTGCCAAACTGTCTTTGTCCCCACAATTATGCTTTGCTATTAACATGATTCACAAAAGAACAAATAAAACACACTGCAACAAGCCTTTGCTATCACTGGAAGCACATTTTGCTGGGAAAGTGGCAGTCCTCTGAAGAATGATGCTCTGCAGATGTCTCCATTTGGGAGGCTGCTTTAGTGGACACTGACAAAGTGTCTCTGGATGTCAAAACCTCAAGAGAACATGTCAAATCACTTTCCAACGTCCTGCAGCTGAAGTGATTCCAATACTTCTGTTTCTAAGAAAATAATCATTGTCGTTCCTATGTAAAGCAAACGGGATCTTTCATGCAAGTGAGGTGTGTGCAGAGCAGCAAGTTTTATGCTATGCAATACATACAAACATTGAAAACATATGTGATGACTTAATATCACTAATTTGACCAAACAGAGGGCAGACCATAGCAGCAGATGTGAATGTTCACTGTGTCACCAGTGCTACAGCAGAGCATCAAACACGCTTTTGCACGGCATCTGAACAAAGGAGTTCTCTTAAGGGCTCTGTACAATTAAAAGCCTACAACTCAACCCAAGAGAACTCGAATTCCCTTTCACTCCGTGAAGCATCTGGCCTGATTGCTGGTGGCTGCTGATCACTGCCATGTCATCACTCCAAAGCCGTGAAACATCCCGCCACCGTGTTAATTAGCTCCCCTTGCAGAGCGCTTAAGCCATAGAGCGAGGTTACTCACGTGATGTCTCTGCGCTGATAGCAACCTTGAAGAAGGCAAGCGATCAGGTCGCTGATAAACTCCACATCGTCCCCGTGAAGAGCAGCTTCCAGTTCCTAATGAGCAGAAAGGAGAGAAGAAAAAAAAATAAAAATCCAACCATTAAACTAATTCCTTAAGATTTCCTGCTAGCTCATCTGGACCAAAAAAGACCCAAATAGCCTCATGTATGTGTACAGCAGCAGAGCACACATGGGGTAAACTGACCTTCCTCATCATTAAAAATACTTCTTCTACTACCTCTTCATTGCAAGAGTTTATGGGAAGACCTTGAAAAGTTTTTACTGAATGTCACTCTCCAGCCAGAAGACTAATGCTTTTGTCTGGACGCAGAAAAATAGGGTTCAGTGAGGTTGAGATACACTACAGCCTAATAAGAAAGGCATGATTTTTCTCATGTTCACCTGATGGACAGGAATCAACAGTTTCATTCTTCTGCTTTACCTCCACTCACTGAGGTTGGTGAGCTCAATTTAAAAGATGTGCTCAGAAAGCAGGGCACTAAAAGCCACTTACAACCCAGAAGTAGCAGTTTCAGATGGATTGCCAGAAATGGCTGAAAGCCAGCAAGCAAATGCCTCCAAGAAAAGCAGGAATTTTGATAATTTAACTTATTTCTTATTCAGTTCCTTTTTTGCCCAACTCCAGTAACAGAGAAAGGATGGAGGGATGTCAGACTTTGTGACCCAAAATCTCAATCCTCGATGAAGCATATATCTAGTACAGCAGAACTCACAAAGATGTGATGCAGAAATTGATCCACAAAAACGATAAACGCCTGAAATGCAGTTATTATAAATTTTGCACCTATTGTGAGAAATATCTTTTTTTCAGCTAGCAGTTTCAAGCTTTGTTTTCTAAATATCATTTTGTTAATTACAGTTTTATTTGTATGCCAGAAAATTATTCACAGTAAGAAAAATCCACTTCTCTAGGACTTATCATCACTAGCATACAGCATTTAACAAGATTTAATATGGATAAACAATATAGGCAGAAGAAGCTATTCTTTTTGGGTTTCAGAGTAAATAATGGATTGAATACAAATTCCTACTTGAATGTTACTCAACAGACTGTTACACAAATAGCTAAGCTAATGGCTACAGAATAAAGGTTAATGGCCAGAGAATAAAGGATAAACGTTTTGGCACTTACCCAATAAAGAAGAGAAAGTGCTTTTTTTATTAGACCGCAGTAACTGCAGTAATAAAATTATTGATAACAGATTGCAGCTTAAATGCTGCTTGTAGTTTTTTATTGGAAATGTATTAATGGCATATTTTCATTACCAACACTGCTCTTATTTACCTCTTGTGCAACATGCAAAGTGCTTCAGGAGTGGAAGCCTGACACCTGCCCTGTGAAGAATGTACTAAACACATCTATTGCAGTGGAAACCGGAGGTAAGGAAAGGGCAGCGTGCAGCCAAAGCCTGATGTCCCTGCCACAGAGATAGGGAAAGGACCAGCGATCTCTGTTCTCTGCCTCTAGATGAGCACCCTGCTTAATGACAAGTTAATACAAAATCTGCAGTTGCTGCTTGCCATCCCTTGGACAGAGTGATATTATTGTTGTATAAATAGTAATCACGTTATATAAACAGTAATTACCGAGTGAATTCACTGAGACTCAGTCCCACAAGGACTGAGTCCTGCTCCTGGCCCTGCTTACCACCTGATAAGTGGCTAGTATTTTAGAAGTGTTGACTTACTTTATTTGTAAAATATTTTAGTGGACATATGCCTTCTATAAATACCCCTGGAAGAGAGGGGAGCAGGGAGGACCTAAAGCACATGATATGCTAAACCATCCCAGGTGTGTTACCACATTACCACAATAAACCTGCTGCTTGTGAAAAATGACAAGTCAGAACCCAGAATGATGGGCAGGGGGAAAGTAAGTCTCTAGGATGCCTCCCTGCATTCAGCCTCTCCCTCATCCACATCCACTTGTTCATTAAAGCTGTCAGTCAGCAGTCTGCCCCTGCTAGGATGTGACAGCCTTTTGTATGAAGGAATATTTAAACTGCTTCCCGTGAGCCTTTTCAGCCTGCTGTTTGACTAACACTCCCTAAGCAGTGGCCACAACTGCCTCAGATAGCCCCTATCTGCAGCCATTGTTTTCCAGGCCCTGAGGTGACCTCTACATTTTTGGAGTTGGCAGGTCACCCCAGGAGCAGGGGGGCATTCCTGGGGCACTGGGAAAGATGTCATCTCCTGAGCAGGGACTAAAACACCTGGATGGGCTGTTCCCCCTGCCT
This sequence comes from Hypocryptadius cinnamomeus, assembly GCA_013400635.1. NCBI lineage: Eukaryota > Metazoa > Chordata > Aves > Passeriformes > Zosteropidae > Hypocryptadius > Hypocryptadius cinnamomeus. The sequence goes on from VYZP01009852.1 coordinate 45,791, forward strand.
CTCCTCCTGCTTTCTCCCTCCCAGAAGGGTGCTCCTTGTCCTTGCCTCCATGGCAGGTGTAGCACAAATTTTGGGGACCCGACCCAGACCCAGACCCAGACGGATCTCACAGCCACTGGAAAAGGGGGCTCTGGGCACAGACCAGTGTGGGGCTGGGTGCAGAGTCCCAGTGCCATACTGGGTTAGGGGTCTCTGGAACAAGCCAAGATTCATCAGCACACACAGCATGAGGCCAGTGAAATCCCATCCCTGGCAGGCATGAGGCTGTCAGTGCTTCTGTAGAAAGACACTTGCATGGTGCTCCCCAATGCTATGGGTGCTTCTTTGGAGCCCATCCTGATCTTCTGCTCCCTGCCAACAGCAGCACTCAGTGCCAGAATATGACAGTAAAGACACAGTCCAAGTATTACTGTGATTATTTGTCTTGGAAAAAAATTACTGACATTGTCCTGTAGTGTTTCTGTCTGCATTTCAACTACTGTTGCTTGTGACAGAAGGGTAAGAGAAGTGAGAGGAACCTGATGAATGAACACAGGGATTGAACAGTGAACCCAGGGCTGGGTCCATCAGCCCTGTTTATCTGAATGTCATGATTTTCTATCCCACTGGATTCTCCAGCTTCCGGTCCCAAAACACCTAAATTCTAGACTCTTCCCACACACTCAGAGTGCTGTGGGAACGACAGACACACTAGGAGGATGTGATGCAAATCTTAACATCTCAGGAACATGAACAAAGAGTTAGTATCTCTTCAGGTTTTCACCTAATGCTTCAGCCCACATTTAGCAGGAGGATTTTTCCAGCCTTCTCCCTCCAACAAGGGACAGCCAGCAAAGCAGCACGCTGCTCAAGCAGCACATTCAAACAGAGGGAGATGAACTGATGCCAGGGACTCTCAAGAGAAAGAAGCCAGTAAAACCCCCCTGGTCCTAAGGGCAAACCCTGCCTTGGTCACCCATCCCCACACTCCTCCAGCCCGGCCAGGACGAGCAGCTCAGCTTCCTCCCCGCCACCATCCTCCCCACGCCTCCAATCCTTTTGTTTTTCCTCTTTTCTCTTTGAGCACTGAGCTGTGAGCACAGAAATCTGAACCTTGCCAAAACGCTTTGGGGACAGCACAGAAAGGAAACAGAAGAGGCAGCAAATCAGCAGAGGAAAAGGGGGGGACACACATCTCCTCCTCCTCTAGCTGGAGAGAGCAACAGACAGGAGAAAAGCAGGATTCTCCCCCTCTCCAGCTGGCGTCACACCTCATTAGGGAAAAGCCTGTTTAACGTCTTTCCCTCCCCCCAGCCCGGTACTAAATCCCCCCTGAGTCAGGCAAGGACTGTTGGGAAGAGGCAATCGCTGGAGCAAGGGTGGGAGCAAGGGTGACCACCTCTCCCAGGAGGAGCACTGGCCCAAAGCGGGGCCAGCAGGGCGGGCGATTGGCACCAGCCCGTCCGTCCCCACTGCCTGGGAGAGTGGGCTGGGACAGAGGGGCTGGGGACCCCACACCCAGCACTGGGGCAGGGATGGTCAACCCCACCGGCTGGGGGCCTGAAACAAACGCTGCTTTGGATGCCTTTTGATATCTGGCCGGATTTTTGAGAGGGAGGACAGTCAACCTTCCCGATGAAAGTAAACAAATGAATCCACAACAGCGACGCCACTGTCACCAAGCCGGCATGGGGTGACCACGGGGCTGTGGAAAGCAGCCAGCCAGCCTCCAGCTCCTGCTCCAGCAAGCTGACTGTGCAAAGGGCAGCCTCACAAAGCTTTGTTTCAGAAGACAGACGCCTCCAAACCTGCAAGAGCCCAGTGTGAGGTACAGGACTACAGTTTATAGAGGTTTCTCCTGTGCTGGAGCTGAATCATCTATAACTGAATGTGATGGACATAACGAGTTTAAGCACAGCTAAGCCTTGTCCAAGTTAGCCATCAGTTTAAAAACCCCAATCCCTTCAGCTCTATTTCCATACAGCTGCCGTTATCAGCTTTCCATTGCAATGCTCCAAAGTGACTCAACAGGCTTTAGGAGATCACCAAAAGCTACCAGAGGGACGTGCTGAGCCAGCCCCAAACCACACTCTGAAATTTCAATGCTGTCACTGAGTCAAGTCAGGATGTTCTTTTTCCCTCACAGATAATTAATGACAACAGGCATCCGGGCAAAAGTTTGGCAAATTCCTACCAAAGGGTAGTGGGACTGGGCAGGAAGATGGAAAGTCAACTGCAGGCCTGAAACACTTCCAAGAAGCACCATTTATCCCTGAGGGTGTGAGGTCAGTGTGCTCAGCCCCTAGCACCTTCTCAGAATGCCTGAGGGAACCAAGCCCCCACCCAGCCCGCTGCCTGCAGCCCAGTGCTGTGTTCTCCCTGCCTGGGATCCCTGCCATCATATGGAAATAGTTTCCAAAATATGAAGCCTACTGAGAGTGCTCTGCACGACAAGGCCGGAGGGCACTGCAGGGCATTAGGGGTGTTCCTAGGGCCACGGTACCCTACAAGGGCAAACAGCAGTGGGTTTAGCTGGCTGCCATAAATTCAGAAAGAAGTTATGGCTCCTGGTCCTGGTGGAATCTTCCAGACACGCCATCTTAAGTGGCTGCTGGAATCACTATGTGTTATCCAAGTCTGCAACTGGATGCACCTCTTCCACCTTCACCAGAGCCGTGCAGGAGCCTGCATGCTGCCCTCTCCCTCTATGATCCTCCAGGGCTTTAAGGTTTCCTAAGCTAAAAGGCTCCCCAACCTCTTCACTCTGCCTTTCCACAGCAGGGAAAATGGGTGCTGAATGCCCTCCCTGTGCTCCTGGAAGTGGGGATGAAGTCAGCAGCTGCCTCAAGGAAACGCCATCATCTTCACCTCACCCTCAGGACCACAAGCTCAGAGGGAGCCAAGCTGGCCTTCTACAGTAGGTTTGGGGTGTGGTGAAGGGGTTAATGACACTAATCACCACAGTGGTCCCAGTTCCTCTCTGAGCCTCTGATGTGTGTGAGGTCAAGGGATGAAGAGCAAATACCTGAGGGAGGAATAAAGTTATCCTGTCAGAAGGGAATTATCATTTGGGGAGGGGGACAAAGAAAGAGCAGAAATGGTATTCCCTTTTCCTGTTTCTTCAAGTTCCCCCTCAATGTCTGTCAGTGCCTTCTGAAATGTATACCTTCCTTGACTTTCTGAGAGCAGACTTTGAAGGCTATTTCAAACATGTTGTAAAATAGGAGCATAATGTTACTCCAGGGCTAGGCAGAGGTGTGAGATGACAGCTTTGTATGAGGGAGATTGGCTATAAACAGAAATCCAGGGAGAATTTGTCACATTGCCTCCACATTATGGCTGTTTGCAAAGTACAAATCCCACATGCTCCCCGCTGGTGCCAGCAGCACAAGGGGTAATGTCAGCCATCCTCTCCTCCAGCAGCTCCCTCCAGCTATGAAAGGGGATGCAACAGACACTGAATTCTGCTCAGCTCAGCCTAAGTAGGTTTGCAAATGCAAACTCTTTGCCATGCCAGTGGACACAGGCTAGAATTTTCCAGACTTGGCTTATAGGCAAACTTACATTGTGTCTTCCTTTACCCCCTCTATCAGGATAAAAACTCCGAGACCACCACTCTCTATGTACCACCTATCCCACTTGCCAGAAGAGTTGGAATTCTCCATCCACACTAACCTGCTGCCTGATCTCTCCCTTGGGACAGGGACCCTCCCCTATTGGCACAGCACACCACTCCTTGCTCTCCAAGTGGAATTTTTCACTGCTGTGTATACAAACACCAATGAGCAGAGCAGCTCACTCAAGTTCGGTGACTAAACTGTACTAAAAAGAGATTTCAGACTGATCAATCCAGTCGCCCTCATGCCCCATAGCCATGTACCCAGTGCTAATAATGCTTTCTTGTCCTCCTAGCTCACCCTGCCTGCAGTGCAAATGATTTGAGAACTACATTTGTTATGAATGTATGCATGCCACCACTTTGAAGATGTAAAACTGCTACTCATTCCATTTCTTGCCCCTGGCGAAGAACCTTTTCAGATGGACAGGGTGCATCTGAAGCTCTGAAGTAACAAGTGATTAGTTTCTGTTTAGTAGTTAGATATTAGTACTTTATGCCTCTAAAGCAGTTTCCACCCCAGAGCATCAAAGGTCATTCAGCAGAGCCTAGTAGCACCTGTGAAGAAAGGGGAGGCACACACCCACATGCAGAGCAATTTTGCAGACAGCCCAACTGACACAAGCCCCAGCATCCACACATGGGTATGCTTCACTCAGTGGTGGGGCTAAGAGAGAAGCCATAAGGCTTGACACTTGATGCCACTGCAATCATCTTTCTTTTTCTGCAGTTTTACGAGCAGCCAAAGCCTTTGGAGATCACGTTATTTCCCTCCAAAGGATAATTTCTCCCTTTCAAAATAATCCCCTCTTCCTTCAGTGCAGATAATCTATGCCATTTACCATAAGCCAGTTATGCTTGCTGAGGGGCAAGCATGGCACTGGGCACTGAGCTGGCTTCACAGCAAATTTCAGGCTCAGCAGAACCTCCAACCTTTGCTTTGCAGTCCTCTTGCAGACCCCGTGGAAGACTTCCAAGAGGCCTGGGAAGGGCAAATAAGAAAAGCAAGCCTATCACCAGTCTGCCTAAATCTCTAATCAGGGATCTATGTCTTTATGGGAAAAGTATTGGCACTGTGACCTTAAAAAACAAACAAACCAAAACACTGCCCTCCTCCCCCCCATCCCAAAGTGACTGACTACTATTGCCCAAGCCACAAGTTCAACTGCTCCAGCTGAAAATAGCCTCCAAACACAACAGTGAGAGGGGAAACACAGTCTGCTTGAATTGCATCCTGTTTGCCTCACCCTCAGACAGAAAAGTATCATTTATTATTGCCTAGAAAAGCTCTCTCCCTATAGCTGTGCTTGTATGGAGTACCAGAAGTATTCAGATCAGCAAACTACTTGCAGACTGGACTGGTTTAGGATTCTGGTTTTGGGTTTTTTTCCCTGGGAAGATGGGGTGAGAAAAGTGGTGAGCAGGCACCCAGAGATTGGCACCATTCTAAAACTAACCCAAAATACTGTACAGATTATACATCACTAAGCTCTTGCAGTCCCATGCCAGCAGTACCTTGCTGGTAAAACTCCACCAAAACAACCCCAAACTCTTTCTCTCCACATATGCTGGATTTAACATTCCCATTTATGAGCTAAGCACTACCAGCAGTTAAAGACTAAACATTTTAGCAAGTGTTTTACACAGCACTTTGGGTGAGCACAGTCCTGTTGGTGGGAAACAGCACCAGCTCTACCTGTTTTGATGCTGTTTCTGGAAACAACAGCAGCGGGTTAGCGACGGTCCCTCCCCAGACAATTCAGCTGCACGATAAATAAAGAACAGCTGATCCTGCCGTGTCACCATCTCCTGTGGTAAGAGGCTTCCTGGGTACCTAGTGGGAGTTCTGCTAAGCTTTTAAGCCCATTGGCAACGTGGGGAACAGTCTGTAGCTCCAAAGCCAAGAGGCTCGAAGTAATAATCCGATTTCAAAGCTCCTCCTCCCTCTCCAGCCAAAGGCAGCAAGGGAGGATGAGATCAGACTGTAGATGCTCCTCATTTTAGGTCTGGCCATTGCACTCATCTGCTCAGCATGAGCACCGGGAAGGGGAAGGATGAGTGCCAAAATCTGGAATGGATTGCTCGGCTAAAGTTTCTGCAAAGATTTCAAAACTTACTGGGAAAATAATTTTTTTAAGGGAATTTTCACTGCTTTTGATACAGCTGGACTGATCTATCTAAGCAACATCCACTTTTGTAGTTCCTGTACTGGCCAAAACTCTCAGGGGATTTACTCCCTGCCATCATGAGGCTGCAGGGCATTCAAGCTATGCAGATGGTTTGCAAAACTCCCAAAAAAACTTCTCCTGTACAGCAACCATTGCTGCTCCTCTGGCATTTACATTGCTCCCCCCTCCAGGATGTTATTAGCTGCCAGGTGATATGCAAGCCATGAAACAACTTATCTCCACAAGCCTGGAGATAAACAGAAAGTCCAGATCATCCCTTAAAGAGTCAGGTGATTTCCTTGCATCCCTTCTGCCCCTCAAACAAAAACAACAACCTGGCTTTTGAACAGAAGAAAGGTCCTTGCTCACCACTGTCTGAAAAAGCAGGGTGAAACAGTAAAACACATTCAGGTAGAAGCAGGCCTTGCTTTTTCCCTTTATTGTGATCTCCACAGCCAGCCATTCTTCTGCCTCTCCTTGGATGCTGTGCAGAATGCAGCCCACAGCATACACTCCACAAACAAACCCTGCCTGGGGCTCAGTGGGGAGAGTGGCCTGGAAGTGCTGCCAGCACTGAAAACTCTTCCTTGCTCCGGGTGGGACAAAAGGAAAGCCACCAAGAGAGAGAGGGAGGGAGCCAGCAGCCACACACAGGTGCCCCACGTGTTTCTGCCACTGCTGAGATGAAAGGTGGGTGAGTTCCACCGCAGTGTCACAGTGAAATCCAAGTTCCAGCACCATTTTTTTCTCCTACTAATTTAGCAAAGAAGGATTTGAAAAAGTATGAGATAGCTGCCTACTGCTATCAACCCTGATGAAGCAGCCAGGCAGCTACTCAGATGTGTGAGCTGCCTCTTTGCAACAGGCTTAGTCTCAAGCCTAAAATAAGTTTTAAAAACACGTCTATTCTGTGGCATAACAGTTGCTACAACTAGAGCTAATGGGTCTTTTCCATACTCTTAGATCTGTGTCTGCTCTCCTCTGGATTGCCAAAAGCACCATCTTTTTTATCTATCAGACTTTCTGAACTTATTCCATGCTTATGCAGTCCAGATATACTTTAATACAGAAAGTAATGGCTTTCTTAGAATTTAAAAAAATTATTACAACAAAGACAGATGCTACCACCTTAATGGGATGTATATGCACTAAGGGATAAGCTTGAAATAGGAAATGGTGTTTCCAGGCAGTTGAATATTGTAATGCGAGTCACACAGAGCTGGCTTCCTAAGGCACATCACTGCAGGATCCAATGTCAAAATAAATACAAGAAGTTATCTCTCCCAATTCACACCCTATCTTCAGCCCTGTCCAAAAAGATCTGTATTTCACTGGATATGTGGGAAAGACCACTCTGCCATAGCTTTTAGAGCTATGGTTGGGCTCAGAGCCTCTACCCTAGTGACTGCTGCCTACTACACCTTCCCCATCCAGCACATGCTCAAACATCCTGTGGAAAACGAGGTGCTGCCCTAATGAAAGACAAACAGGACCCAACAGGCTTGCCTGTGACTGCTCTTGGGGCTAGGAGCAGCCAGGAGCCCCATAGGAATTCCCATTCCCTTCCCCAGAGCTCGGGAAAGGCAGTGGGGAGAAGGAGGTGCTCAAGAAAACAAAGCAAAAAGCTGGCAGTCAGTCCCCGGGTTTTGAGTCAGAGTAAAGTGCAAAAACTCAGGAGCTGCTTCTTGCAACACGCTGCAAGCAACCCAACATTGTCCCCATGGCCTGAGGTGACCATGAACCACCATCCACTTCCACTCCCATCTGGAAGGAGCTTGGCTCACACGTGTGTTTGCCAAGGGAAACAACACAGAGCCCTTTGCGTGCTTAGGAGTCATGCTCTGCGTTTCACTCCACATCTGGCAGGGCTGCTCCATAAAAAAGGTGATGGAGTGCTTGTGGCTCTCCTTCCAGAGCATGGGATAAAAATCTTCTTCAACACACACGCCATGGAGGAATTCTTCTCCAGCTTAATTTAAAGCTGTCTTTATAGCCAATAAATTTGCAGATTGCTACAAACACTTGGCTATTTACACGGTAATAGTTATATCTGCCCGAAACGGCAAATAATTATTATCATGATGTTCATAAATGTTAATGCTAACTACACTCTTAAAACACATATTATAAAAAGAGTCATAATTTGAGAGGAGGATACCAAACTATTGCCCAGACACAGAGGAAACCAGCTCTATTGCTATAATACTTACTCTACAGACATTAATTGGAGTACCTTTTTCTTCTAAATTTTCCTGACATCCAGAATACGAAACAAAGAAAAAAACCCCAGACTTGTTTCATTACACTTAAAAACAAACAAAAAACTGACCCAAAAGTCTGTTGCATCTTAAACTGTAATAGCCAGCTTTGTTTCTGCAATTCAGTGCAGAACTGATGACATTGGATTACCCAAAAATCTGCACAAAACACTTTGGTTGGATGAAATAGCTGATCTGCCTGAAGTGGGGGGAAAAAATCTCGCAATAACAGATAATTATATAACCAGCTTGTAAAAGTGTTATTAGTAGGGCATGGGATCAGGAAAGGCCTGGCTTTTATTCTCACTTCATGCATTCACAGTGATGAGAGCTAAATCTCTGTCCGTCTCTCCCTCCTCCCCCACCCAAATGTTAGATAATTTTTAGCCAACCCTGTAGAACACTTGCAATCTTTGAGTAAAAGCGAGGCTGAGGTTAATGTACTGCTACTCCTCTAACATTCAGATGCTGTGTTCCACCTTGATAACAGAAGAGAAAACTGGAAAAAAATCTCCCCTGCTGTTCAGATAAGGTAGCTTGAGGACTCAGGGGTAAACTCCAAAGTTCAACATTTTAGTTTGAAAGGACATTTCCAGTCATTGGCTACTGGAATTCAGATGTTGAGATCCTGACTAAGTGATAAAATGCAATAAGAGACAGCTTTGCCAGAAGGTCTCCCTTTCTTTCAAGGAAGGAATGGGAACATTCTATACATTAAAATGCATAGCAGAGCAAAAACCATTGCATGGACCTTGTTCTCAGTTATCCACAGCTGGGTGTCTCTGGAAATCTTTCTTCAGGAGTAAATTTTGCTCCTCCTTTCTCAGGAACAACAGAGTCAAATCCAACCAGGAGAAAAATTAAACTGGTGGCAACGAACCTTGAAGGTCTGACAGTGACCTGCAGCACCAAGGTCTCTGAAACTGCTTTCATTTGCCAGAACATAAATTAGATTCCTCACTAGGTATGGCACCAAGGTTAATGGGAGCTTTATAAAGCCTTCTTTGAACATACAGATTATCCTTCTCAAAAAACTGGTTTAAAGTACAGTACTGTGAGCCAGGAAACCTATTCCCATCTCTGCCAGGCTGGATGACTCCAGGCAACCCACTTGACTATTCTCTGCTCTTTCTCAATGTGCACAGCAGAGACAAATACCTAAATCTCCCATGAGGCTGTATTCAGCTTAACTCTTCACAGACCCCTCCAATCAGATGATGTTTAGCCATTCCATACAAGCAGGGTTGCTCAAACTTCTCCAAACAGAAGGTCCCACAGACACCAGAAAAGGACTCTTGCACTGGGCACCTCATATGGGGAAGAATCCTGAGTCACAACTTTACCAACTACATGTTTTTTTTCAGCAGTGAAGGAGATGCCTTATCCTATCCAGCATTATCGTCCAAAGGAGGTGCTCAAAATGAGCAAAACTGAGAAATTACGAAAAGTTCAAGTTTAGGAAAAGCCATGCTGCTGCCTGGACAACTCAACAAACAGCTTTCCTCCTCAGGATCTGATTTCACTGCAAGAATGTTAAAAACAACTTCAAAAGACAACAAAATTCAATTAAAAGTATAATGAAGCATTTCAAAAGTACAGTACAAAAAAATACCAAAAGTGTGAGATGACCCAGAACATTCAGTGCTGGGAGCAAAGATCACTACTTTCCTTCCTAACAAATTCATCCTAGGCATCTCCACTGTGAAAAGTAATACTGACTTAGAGTTTCCTTTCAGAAGGTGCCTGCCATCCCTCCCAAACTGTCACAGCTACATACTCCTCATATTTTAGTGTCCCTGTAGCAGCCCCCTTAAAACTTTTAAATAAAACATTTGAGCATAAAACAATCCCATGATTTCCAAAGTTCCTCAAAAGAGAGCGTGGAGAGCCTTACTTGTGCTCTGCACTGCAACATTTCAGACTCACATCTTCCAAGACCGAGCACAGCTCTTTTCTGCACACCCCTACCCTTAGATCAATGCATTCACATGCTGCTGCTGTTTAAAAAACCTACTTGCCAATGAGTTCAGGTGACTCTGACCTGGACCTGGTCACTCCCAGGGAACTCAGTCCCACTGTGTTGATGTCTGGCAGCATTTCCTCTGACTCAGCCTTGCTAATATAATAAAGCTTCAGTAAGAGGAGCTCTAAAGACTGTTTCCCAAGTCATTCCCTTCTAGCATGCAGAAATCTCAGGAAGTCGTTTGAACTCAATAACCTCCACACCATTTCCACACAGTCAAAATAGAACAAGAAAAGGCAAACAAACAAAAAAAAATTCACATCCTCCTCTGCAGCCTACAAAATTTACTCATTCCAGGGTTTCTTGCACAGAAGACAGTTAAGCGACCACAACAAAATAACGTCACTTCCTTTTCCTCCAAAATAAATTCTAGTGTTGAAAAAGTTCACCTATTCATTTACTGTGAGCAGCCTCAGTCAACACAGGAGCACATCCACAGCCAGCAGTCAAGAAATAGCATTCAGGACTATCTTTGTATTGATTTCCAGCTGGGGTCCAAAGTTAGGAATTTCCTTCCTCCCTCTTCCCCACCAGTCCATTGATCCGAGAAGAAAGAAAGAAAGAAAAAATCCAAATATGTTCAGACTCACTTCTGTATAAACTGAGATATCTTAATTATTTTTCAAACAAAACCAAAACCAAATTATATTTTCCTAACAGCACCTGCAAAAGAGCTAGAGCAGTGTGATCCATTGCTATTCATTCCTTTGGACACAGATCCAATCTTTCAGCCACTCTGTGCTTATTGGCTATATGGAAGGTAGAGCAGCAAGGAGCACTAAAGGATTAATTCTCACAATAGTGGGAAGCAGGAGTCCCAGCTCTTGGGGGGGTGAGTGGGGGAGAAGGGAGAAAGATGAGTGTGTAGGCTGCATCCCTGGTCTTTGGACTTGCTTGCCGTGATTTCATCTTCTGCCTAAAGTTACCTTAAAAGGGAGTTAGCATGGAAAGAGTGCCCCAGCGACTTAAAATGTAAAAAGCATTACTGGAATTTTGCTTTAAACCTGAAAAGACTACGAGAAGGGGTTATATGTGAGACAACTCATGGCAGAGCTCAGCAGGGAAGAGAATAGCTAAGGCACAAACAGTTCATACTCTGTTTGTTGTGAGTCACACAGCAGCTGAACAGATTTATGATTCAGATGTTTTAGTGTTGGTTATCAGCGATTAGCTCCAACTGTTAGAAAAAGAGAGAAAGAGGAAGATTAAGCTTTTGTCTGCTCCAGCCCTCATCCTTCCTTTGCCTGGCAGCAGGGGTTACTGATTGTTTCTGTCCCTTTTTTAACATCAGAATGCCTCTGAGCCACACTCACTGCAGAAGCAGATCACACTGCCAATATTGCCATCAACATCAGATTCAGCAGTAATCACTGAAGTGCTGACATCATTTCTTCAGGTACATATGCAAGTGGATTTGTGAAATTTGGTTATACGGCAACTTTAAGTGTGTGGTTATTTCCAACCACAGAAACCATTTGGGACACAGAAAGGGCTGACAAAGAAGGACTGGCTTTGCTAACTTTATCTTCAAACTCTGCATGAGCCCAGTAATAGACACACAAGAAGACTTCATGCATCCTTATGGCATTTAACCTCACAACACCCATGTGTGCTTCTCACAGACAAGTTAAGTGACTTGCCCAAGATCACACAGGAAGCCAAATGCAGAGCACTAAAACTGAGCACAACAACTCCCAGGCTAGACCTCTGCCCATTGCAGCATTAATCAGTTTCTAATTTAGTTTAGCTGAACTTAATGCTCAGCTAACAGATTTCTGCCAATCCACTATCAGGTGGTGTGGAGCTCTACATTAGAGATCCTGGCTTTTCTGTGAATCTCATGTAAATGTAATGATGCAGCCTAAAGGACAGAGTTATCCTCAGCACCTCCACAGCTGGAAGACCTGAAATGCTGCTGGCCTTCCAAACCACACTGCAGCTAAACTCTGTGGCTGTGGAGGAGAGGGGAAGGAGAACACTGTTCCTTGATCACGGCATCCACAGGGTGATGTATACCCCTGTCACAAAGGTCCAAAGTCCTTATGGCAGCAACTTAACGCAACACCCAACTTTCAGAATGCTCAGAGCCCATCACAATTCCCTTCTGGAAGAGGTTCTACACTCTTAGGGCAGAGAGAGGGAATCAGGGTAATTTAATCATCTGCAATGTTGATACATATAGCAGCATAACAGTGGGTCACACTGCTACAAAAACAGAGTTTCCCTGCAATACCTTGGTCAGGGTTAAAGCTCACAGCAACATTAGGACTTGCACCTGATGGCAGATTCCTCTCCTACAGGTCCAGCCAGCACTGCTAATCCAAGACAACTCTGGACAGATGCTTATGTGCTGACCCAGTGCTCAGCACAAGCAACAAGCACGATGCTCTGGGTGTGTCTCCAGCCTGACCCGTGCTGTTCCCTGACCACAGAGCCCGTCTGTGTGCGATCGGCGTGCCTGGGAGACACGCAGGCTGCACATCTGCACATCAGCGCTGCACACAGGGTCCAACCCAGCAAAGGAACATCAGGATAATTAGGCAGAACTTACATGCATCATGTGAGTGATTTCTATCCAAAAGTTCCCAGGCAGGAATAGAGGAGGCCCCAGACTTTCCTGGACTGCTTCTTCAAATCAGAGCTGCTTTCCTTGAGATGCTGTGCACGGCGCGAGCAGATTAAGCTCCATTAGCATGAGACACTTTTGAACAGTAGAAACGAGAACTAAACTTGGAATTAACTGGACTGGTGTAAAATTATACCTTAATGCCCACAGAAACCAGATTAGAAGACAGATGGTGAAGAGGAAAGAAGAAAAAAGAAGAGTGGATTGGATATACATATGTGGATTTACATTCTGTGAGCTTGGCACACATCTTAGAGACATTTTTTATTTCCAGCATAATAGAAAGTTGCCTGACAGTGCTGGTAGACTAGATAAGGGAGGAAAAAAGAGCAGATGCTTTTGAAGGGCTTTGTAGTGTGACTCTTTGACAGAAATTTAGAGATCAAGGTGGGTAGGAGCACTGGAGGAAAAAAGCCCTTTCAGATATGGTGGGAGCATAAAAAAGGCAGAAAAAATAGGAAAAGGAAAATTCAGGTGAAGGAAGAGTAACTGTCAGGGTCCAGATCACAAGCAAGAGTGCAAGAAGCAGAGATGCAGCTTGGGCAGCAGTGTGCAGAACCCTGAAAGTAGAAGCAATATTGTGGAAGCTGTCAAAAATGAAATAATAATAGTAGGCATGCTGAGGAAAAGAACATAAAACATCAATACATCTCTGTATGAATGCAGAGTGAATCTACACCACAAGCACTGCACATAGTTCTAGACCCCAGATTTGGGGAAAGAGAAAACACAGAAGAACTGATAAGCTGGAGGAGGAGAACAACAGTGATTAAATGCATGAAACAGCTTCTGCAGGAAAAAACAACTATGCAAAACAATAAAAAGCCAGAAATGGCATGGAGAATGAATGAGTGCTTGTAGTCCCTTCTGATAAAAGAATGGACAGACAGCAAATTAAATTATCAGGACAGAAACAACAAAAAGGAGACACTTCCTTGCAGAAGCAATATTTTTTCTGTCTCTTGGCCATGGAATATTATGGATGCTATAAGAGTACGTGGGTTCACAGAAGAAAGGCAAGTTAACAGAAGGTGGGGGGGAATCTATCAACAGCTGTTAAGTACAAAATGAAGTTTTTGAGCTGCAAATGAGCCAGAGACTGATAGCATAGTCTAGGGAAGCATCATTGCTTGATATCCCTGAATTGACACTCTTCTGTGGGTATCTGCTGTACTGCAAGAGACAGGATGCTGGGCTAGGGGGACCTTTAATCTAACCCTGTACATCCATTTTTGTGTACAAGGCAGAAAAGGGTTTCTATTCCATGCTGAATCAGGCTGGGGATACTAAAATTTGACCAGGAAAGAACGTGACTTAGATGCTAAATGCAGAAAATACTGGCTGCCTAGGGTTGAATGTCATAGAGGAAGGAAAATGTGAGGGTCCTAAAAAAAAAAATAATAAAATCTTGTTACAGCATTAAAACGGAGCACAGAGATTAAACTTTTGATGGCAAGTATGTGCATGAATACAGAAAGCTGCATTTCAGATGTAGAAGGGAATAGAGACTTGATTTCACACAACTTAAGATGCAAGAAGGGAGGCAAAAAGAGGGGATAAAAGAACAGTATTGAAGAAGACTCCCAACATGTAAAAACTCCACTCTCCTCCAGTGCCTCAAGCTATAAGCAGAGTCGAGAGAAAAGAGATGAAAAATGCAGTTTGACACGCTGGTTCAACTTCCACAGATGAATTTGAGATGAAGCAGTGGAGATGATCATGTAACTAAGGTACTGGACAGACACGTGGAGATCAGAGTTCATCCCCCAGCTGAGCCACAGACTTCCTTCACCATGCTGGGCATTTCACTTTGCTGTTCCACAAACTGAGAAAATATTTTCTTAATGCACAGGAAAGCCATGAGGCTGAATACTTTAAATATGCACTGTGGGGCCTGAAGAAGCACAGTCAGGACAGCAAACACCCAGCACTCCCAGCGTGGGATGAAACCACAGCGGCGGGGACAGGGGGAAGAATTCCACTGCAGGAAATCAGCTCAGGGAAATTAAACCCAAGAAGGTGTGAAGAGAACAGGTTTCCAAGACAGTCAAAATATAAGATGCAGGAAGTGTGCTTAAGGAGCTGGCAAGTTTGCAATGCCTGTGAAGGACAATGCTGCAAATGCAATGCTATAGGAAGGAATCAGCCTGACACTAACAGAAGGAGAGATAAAAGGGATAATTTATTTGCTACAATGTACCAAGTACAAGTGTCTGTCTACATCCAAGACACACTCTGAGTACTCAGAAATAAAGAAACAATGCTTAGCCAAATGTTTTCAATGATTTCTACTGATTTCCCCCCCACACCCCCACCCCCTGCTCTCAGGAATATAAAACTTTAGTCATTTGAATATTAACTGTATCACTAAAGCAAATATAAACTTGGAATATAAACTTGGAATACCAGCAGCAGCACAAAGTCTTGAAGAACAACAATACAGGCTGTTTGGATCCTTTGCTTTACTCTTAAATGCTTAACATACACTAATATCTTTAAAACTTATCTAATGGTAAATTTGAAATTACTCTAACTGGCAAGAGCTGAAGCTTTCCCTGCCTTTTAATCAATCACTTAAATTATACTTAGAAACTCCCAAACCAAATATTTGCCAAGAGGTGTAAAACAACTCCCAGACTGAACTGGCAGAAAACACAGAAGAGCCCAGAATAGACCTTACTGATAGGATAAATTGAGCCTTGACATGTGTGGAGCCCATCTGCGAGTGACGAGGAGTACGCGCTTCATTTCTGTTTATTCCCTTCGCTCTGGATGAAATTTCAGGGGGAACTTTAGAGCAACACTGCCCAGCTCCTCCACCTGCATGGCCCCTGTGCTTGCTCACAGCCCTGGGCACCACTGATGGCCAGGCTATGGGGAGGTTTTAGGGTTTTTAATCCTGAAACTGATTATCTGGCTGAGTTTCCTTTGCCGTGTTATTTTGCAGTGGATCAGCCTTTCTCTGCCCATCTCACAGTGCCCTGGCTGCTGCCAAGCACCTACCCACAGCCTGATCACAGACCTGAGTGCTCAGGGGAGGGTGAGATGCTGAGATGGGCCACTGAGACCCTAAAGACTGGAAACAAACCAGAACAGCTGGCTAACTGCAGTAAATCAGGTTTAGGTGCTAAGCATCTCATTTAAGACAATGGGATGCTAAACTTCATCATCAAACCAATTTTTAAAAAGTTGCAGTGCATTTTTAAACCCAATTTTTTAACCAAAATCACTTTAATACAGGTCAAAAGAAACAGTTCATTCTCCAAACAGGAAGAAACAATTATGATTTTGTAACTTACAACATTAAAACAAATTCAAGCAAATGTACATTAAAGCCATAAATTGCTCAGACATGCACAGAAGAAAATACTGACTTGAATGTAAAGACTTAATTTGGCTGCAAACCTCCAGATTGCAGCAAGATCCAGAAATAATCCAACTTTAACTAACATAAGAGGCAAAAAATCACGAAAATCATACTCAAATGATGCTCTAGTGCTTGCTTGTTTGAATTAAAAAGTTAAAAACTCAAGTTTTAACGGAGCTGGTTCCGCTCCCCAGAAGCCTGAGGGTAAGGGGTTGTCAAGATACTTGGAAGAGCTTTTCAAAGAACACCTCCACAGCGACAGGCTGGGCTGGCTACACCAAACAGGCTGGTATAGGAGAGGAGGAAGGGTATAGAAGGCATGGAGAGCACAGCCCTGCATAGGAGAGGTGTAGGAAGGGTATAGAAGGCATGGAGAGCACAGCCCTGCATAGGAGAGGTGTAGGAAGGGTACAGAAGACATGGAGAGCACAGTCCTGCATAGGAGAGGTGTAGGAAGGGTATAGAAGGCATGGAGAGCACAGCCCTGCATAGGAGAGGTGTAGGAAGGGTATAGAAGGCATGGAGAGCACAGCCCTGCAGGGGCCCTTGGCGGGCGCCGGTAACGAGCAGTTCAAGAGCAGGCGCTGTAAAAACCCAGGGCAGCCTGCCACTGATGCCTGGAGTCACATAAAATTAATTTAAATTGGAAACAAACTGGCCCAGGTAGTGCTTGTGCGAGTTTCAAACAGTGTTAAGAGCTAAGCGGCGCATTACGCGTTCTGCCGGCAGCTTGATCATTAAAATTAAATAGGAAGTGGCAAAGCTGCAGGGCAGGTGATACCGTGGATTTGTGTATAAAAAGCAACAGCGAACTTGGGAATTACAGGCACTTGTAAACCTTACTTTAGTACCTGGTAAAATGGCTCAACTGGGTAGTTATGAAAGTTAGATTAATGCCATACAGCAGGCCCAGATTAGCATGGTATTTCCATGAGAAAAATGGGCACATCCGTGTTTTCTATAAGGAGTGCCAAGGCAGTGGGTAAAGAAAAATTGGTAGATATAATTAATTTGAATTTTCAAACAGCCTTTGGTAATATTAATCACCACAGTCTATTAGGGAAACTAGTCATGGGGTGAGAGGTAAACATCTGTCAATAGATTAAAGCTAATTTAGGAAAAACGAACAGCATGAATAAATGGCCAGTTTTCAAGGAGGTTAATGGGGGAAGTCCCAGGGGTGGATACTATGATCAACATTTAATATATTAAATGATCTGGAAAGGGGCATATACAACGTGAAATAGGGGGAAAAAGTTGTTAATGATACTGCTCTATAAATTAAATAAAACCAGCAAGAACCAATAGTATGAATCTGAAGCATCCACCCAAGTTACAGCAAATAAATGTTACTGCACACAAGTGCAAGGTTATGCAAATTGGCAAGGAGAGTTTGAACTAATTGTAGACACGGATGGGTTTTGCATTAATTGTAACCATTTGGAGAAAGATCTAAGTGGCCTTGTGGACAGCACAGGGAAAACATCTGCTTAGTTTCCAGTCATCGTCAAAACCACAAACCAGATGTGGAGCTTGTATTAGAGAGAGATAAAGAATAATATGGAAAACACAGTTTTTCTCTCAAGCATGGCGTTCAACCCATTTGCCTCTGTAACAAAACAAAACCTCAGAAACTTAAAAGTCCAGAAGGAACTGACATAAATTTACAGCCCCAGTAAGATGCTCATCTGAGAACGCAGTTACAAAACACACACATTACAAAACTCAAGACTCGCTGAACCCTTGTTAGCATGACTTTGGATGGCCTACAGTCCATTAAAAAGTCTGCTGAATAGGAACTCTAATGATTTTCAAATTTCTGGGCTACGTTCAAGGGGCGGTAAGTAAGAGGTGAAATAATCCAACCATATGATAACATAAAACAGTCAGAGAAAGCCATCTGGATGCACTTATTCTCCATTCCCACCCTCTTTTTCTCCCAATAGGACAGAAGCAAGGAGTCATCCAACTAAATAATAGACAATAGATTTAGAAGTGATGAAAGAAAATATTGTTGCACCCACACTTACAAAAGTAACCCACAGAACTCTTCTCTGAAAGGTATTTGTTGAAGCAATAACACTAATAAGATTAAAAACACAAAACATCAACAGTGTTAGCAATTGGAGTCAAGAGAATTCTGCAGTTTTCCCACTTGTCATTGCAGGATTTTACTCTTTCTTCCTAATATTAGGCATGACTTGGGACTAGAAATGAGAACAAGCTGAGCCAGTGGCCTCATCCAGAACCTGCTCAGAGGGTTCACTCTGAGGAGGTGGATGGTTTGTACATGAAAGTAGCTCAAAATGAAAGAGGAAGGAAACCGGGAAGACGTGATTTTAACTTCATTGTGTGAGTTACATTCAAAGAAAAGATGCTTTAAGTCACCACAAGAAAAGCAGGAAAAAAATGCTGAGAAACAGAGCTTTTCATCCTTAAAACATTCAGTCTTCTGTGAAAAGTGGTAGGAGCCAATATGAACTCTGCAGTTACTACTACCAACTCTTCCATCCAAACCAAAGGGGAGACTTTTTTTGCAGGTCTTCCCAACACCTTCCCATCCACTCAGATTAGAATAAGGCCTGAAAAGCAGAATAGCTGTTACTGAATTGCAACATGCACAGACACAGAGCAAACCTGGAATGGACAATGAGATGTTAAAGAGGAGGAGGGCTGCACTTCTGCCCTGGAGGTCATGTACCATGGCCCACTTCAGGCAAAGAGAAAGGTGGGTGTGAGATTACCTACCTGATGGCCATCCACCATCGGTGTAAAAAACCAGTATTTAATGACAGGCCAACCTTTTCTCCCTGTGGTGAGGGAAAACATCTCCATCAAAAACCAACCTCTGAGCACAGCTGGCTGGCTTCCAGAGCACGGACATGCACAGCAAAAACATTGTATATGTGCCATCTAATTCCTTCTTAGGCTTTCCAATAAATCCTGAGGCACTTGTTCAGTACCTGGCCCAATACACATCTCAAGTGTCCCTATTCTCCTACTTTTTCAAATAATTCTAGTATTGGCTACTGAGATGAACCCATGATACTAACCATCTCCTGCTTTCCAATCCACTTTATTGGGGATAAAATTCAGAGACACAAAAGGCATACAAAAGTCTGTTTCTAACCCAGGACTATTTGTAGGCTACTCTCTGCCAGACACAATGTATTTGTCTAGTTTAAGTGTTTCAAGAGCAGAACTTCCTATTCCTGCTTAGGAACACTTCTCTGTGTTTAGAATAATTTTTGTTGTCCTTTCTCCTATTATTTCAATCATCCCGTTTCCTTGTCTTTCTTGGTGTCTCTGTCCTGCAGATGGAGATAAGTATCCAGTATATTCAGGCCTTTCAATATTCCTTTCCAAAGGGATCAGTCTCATGCTGTTATTCTGGTTGATACTCTGTGCCTTCTCCACAATTTTTAAAGTGGTTTTTGGTACCATCTTTTTGATTAACATCATTTTGTTACATCCAGAAACAAAGTTACACAAAAGGGCAGGGGCTACATTTAAGAAGAAAAATGTCACACGTTTACAACCTCCCTTGATCCATCCAGTGATCTGCTTTACTTCAAAAAACAACACAAACATGACCCATTGGACTCACAATGTTTTAAAAAATATAACAAACACTGGGTGCAGTTTGGTTCTCTGAACTGGGAATACACTTGGATCATGTTCTTTAAGTATCTTCAAGAATAGAAGGTTCAAGCAAATATGAAAGAGTGGTTTTGGCTAAAAGTCACAAGACACGGCACACTTGTTGTCACATCTAGAATATTCCCAACAACTAGCTCTGGTTTATATTATTTATGTCCACATGTGATAGCATAAACTTTCCAACTGGAATTTCTTTATCCATACTTTTAATCCCTCTCTAGGTTCTTGTACTTTTGAGTAGTACTCCTGTAGCTTTTTTTTTTTTTTTTTTTACATCAATGAATTGATACACTGCCTACTTCTTCCTTTGAATTGTCAGTGAATTGGAGACAGAAAATACTTCTGGGCCCTGTGGCACCCTGATAAATATCCTCTCACAGCACAGGTTAGTTACAGGCTTGCCAACAGGAGGGAGGGAGGACCTGAGGGGGTTTGATTATTGCTTTTATGGTTCTCAGTATAAATTAAGAGGCACAATTGAGATAAATCAGGTGTTTTCTAATAACTAAGTTCTAATCATGTGTTATCTACATTGAGTGACACCACTTAATACAACATCATACTAGCAGTGCTTAAATTTCTCAAGCAAAGCAGGAAGCCTAAAATTAAAGAAAAGGCTAAAAGTCAAGTTAACTTCCATCTAAAGAATTGCTCTATGTATTTACATGCTATTAATCAGCATGAAGTCTCATTTTAAGTCCACTTTCAAAGGCCCTGTGTTTTGGGCACACCAGAGGAAGCAGTTGGCTGATGAGGGCAGGTTATTGGAAGACAGGACTCACACAGACAAATTTTCTGGAAGCACATGAAGGGTCTGGAGCTCATCCACGAACACCACACCATGAGAGCTCTGCAGACCACGTCATGTGCCAGCAGGACAGTGGTGGAGCAGCCTGGTTTCATTTCCTTCCCCACTGCCCCCCTCCCTCGTTTGCCAGCCCAGCTCTCTGTGCCACCAGAAGACCTGATCCTGATTCTGTTTTCTGCTGGCAAAAAAAGACACAGGAAAGGGACTCTGAAGGATCACTCACATCTCTACATGCTGTTAGTATTTCCTTAGCAGAACTGGGATGCCTCAAGCACAACAGATGAATCTATCTGCCAGATCAGGCCAGACCAAAGGTCCACAGAGCCCAATATCCTGCCCCAGATGGGCTAGCAGCAAATGCTTGGTGAGTGCAAGAATGGTGCAAGCATCCCATAAGGCTTCCCCCCTACCAGCTTCCAGCAAGCTGTGGCTTAAGACTTCCTGTGCCAGAGATTGTATCTTTGTGCTTAATTGCCCTCGATGAACTTCGCTTCCATGAATTTGTTTAATTGCTTTTTGAACCTATCTCAACTTCTGGCATCCACAACATCCTGTGGCAATGAATTCCAGTTTAATTATGTCTTGCATGAAAAAATACTTCCCTTTTGTGAAGGAAATTACTTCCTTCAAAAAAAGAAAACACCAAAAAAACCTCCCCCAAAACCATCAACCAACAACTATCACTATGTCAGACTCCAAGTTCTGGTAGTTTTGTAAGGGCTTTAGAAGAAACCACTGCATTCAGCTGTCCCCTCTGGCCTTCTGCAAAGATTATTGCCCAAACTATTAGACAAGGGTGCTGGGGAAAAAGGTGGAGCTCTACACCATGATGGTGGATGATGGTCTAAATGGGTTGGCAACTTGCCCCAAGTTGAGAAAAAAAGTCTGCCTACACTCCTGACTGTTGTATACACTTGCAAAAATCCAGTGTTTCAAGACAGGATTTGTCCCCTGCTAGACTGTAAAATGGTCTTGCATTCTAAAAAGTGTCCTGTGTTATACTTGCATAACTGTAGGTGCTGCAACCCAATGCAAGTCATCATATAGAACATCATTCTTTGCCTTGCTAGTATAACTATTTTTTGTGGGTTTAGTAGCTATTTATTCTCACTGTTTCAGGTCCACAAGAAATAAACCAAAGTACAGAAAAAGGCTGTGGAGACAATATTCTGTAAACCTCTTCGTACTCTCGCCTCCTTTCTTGACAATCCAAATAGCACAAAGAGCCTTTCTACACATTGGGTTTTTCTGACGCAGGGCAACTGTGGCAAACTGTGAAAGTGAAGTCCGAGGGGCTTACCAGGGCTGACAGCAATCTGTGACAAACCAAAGCACCGGTGGCCTTTGCATGGCCAGGAGGAAAGCAGGCACGGCCATCCGCAGTTCCTCCTCACTGCCAGGTAAAGCATTAACAGGGCTGACTAATTCCCTATCTCCTCTCCTCCTAATCTGCAGCCCTGCTTGAACCAGGCCACTCCACATTATAAATAGGTCTGCTTAACTGAGCTGAACACCATCTCACTTAACCCAAAATGAATGCCAGTGGCTACCCTGCAGTAACACACTCCAGGTGCTGGGTTCTGGCAGGGGCTGCTCACCCCAGCACTTCCAGGTGCTCCTCTCACAGCTTTCACACCACAACTGAAGATGCTAAAAAATTATTTTCCGACAAACCGTGGTGTATTTGGTAATTTTCTGGAGACACGAGAAGAGATCCTAGAGGGTTCTGAAGACTCAGGCATTTTAGCCTTTAGTGCACAGTCAGAGGGACAGCAGCCTAAAGGAGCACAACATTTCCACTGCAGGCAAGCCACCTTACCCTGTGCCAAAGCATGGCAGGGCAGGAGCAGAGAGGAGAAGGGGAAGGGCAACTCCCGGGGAGATCAAATTCCCCTGTGAAGACAGGAAGCTGACAGCTGGCAAGCACTGCCCTCCACATGTTTCAGAGCACTCCTACTCACGCTTTACCTATTTTTGCTATCATTTCTTGCTGATGTGCCCCAAGAGTGAGGCTTGGGGCCAACTTCTCTGGATGGGTGACAGCTACCGAAACGATAACAAAGCTCAGCATTCAGTTCTCCTGAAGCCAGGCCCTTCCTCTTCATCGGCCGAACACAGAAGTACACTCAAACCCTATTTTATTTATTTATACACATTGCTGCACTCTCTATTCCTGGCAACTGGTGCTCATGACATAGTGGCCTGGGACACGCTGGAACAGGGCTCTGGGTCACCTTGCAAGTGGTGGCAGCAGCTGCCTCCTGGATCAAGCGACTATTAACCAGCAGCTCGGGAGGGCTCTAAATTAAGTTCTCTGCTCCATTCCCAGAGAGGGGGAGGGAGAAAAATACACCACCACCAAACCCTTATTTTCTTCCAGCATGACTCCCTGAAGTTTCCCCAGTGCTCCCTCCAGGATAAGCTGCCCAATGCCTGGTTTCTGCCGGCAGCCATCCAGACCATGTAGGACCATGCTCGTTATTCCAGCTGCCACAGCTTTTCACAGAATACACAGCCCGGTTCTGGTGGGTGGTGGTGGCACACCACTCCTCTCACAGCACAGCCCCAGCCCTCGGACCATCTATGCCTGCAAGATGCCTGCACAGCCCCTACAAACCCCGCTGGCAGAGTTTTGGGCACCAAGGCTGCTCAGGCCCGGTTTCAGTCATTTCGGAGGGGAGACTGTATAAATAGCTGGTGTGCACAAACTGGAGCAGCAGCAGGCAAGGAGAGAGGGAGGGGGAATCTGAAGTGTTGGGCCCCAGCTGTGAACTCCTCTTGTTTTTGTTTTAGGGTAATTAATGTTCCCTTGAATAGAGCCAGGGCATGGGCTCCTGTTTCTGCAGCTTTCAATGCTATCAGCAGCCCGGGCTGGACTGGGCTGGGAGCGGCGGGGGGAGGTTTGTATTTCCTGCCATCCCCAGTAAATGAGGTAATGCGAGCACGGGGGCTGGAGGCAGGGGGGACTCACCCGAGCCCCCAACAGCCTGCTCCCCAGAAACCTCTCCAGAGAGCCACTCACCCCCTCCCACTCTGCCGTATTTATTAATTTTGCTGCCAAGGCAGGGGACCCTCACACTCCCATCCCACTGCCCCTTGGCCTGCTCCCCTCTCCCACCCCTCATGAGCTCCCCTGATGCCTGAATTAGATACATTCCCCCTGCACTCCCAGACGTCTCCATCCCCTGGTCCCCTGACAGAGCAATCATTTATCAAGTTGTTTCACGCGTTGTCGGGGAGGGGGGCCCCGGGGGACGGGGGTTTGTTTCGTCCCTTTGTTGGAGCTCCACAGGACCGTCCAGCTTAGTCTCCAGCCAACTGCTGAGAGTTGCCGGAGTCCGGGAGCAAATGTTAAAGGGGCTGCCTTTCATCTGCAGGCTGATCCTGCTGCCTTTTCATTTTATTCTTCCAGCTTCTGGGATGTTACTTGCTTACACGCCCCCACACCCACCCCGCTATCATTCTGCATGCACATCTCTGAGGGAGCAGGAGCTTATTTTCCATGGGCTTGTCTCCTCTCCTTCCCTCAGCGGCTTCTCCTGTCACCAGCACACTCAGCCTCTGGGAGTATTTTTTACCACTGGCCTTTTTCTCATCCTAGAATGCAAGATACCATAAACCAAACTTGGTTAGGGACAAGCCCTGCTCATGCAGCCCATCCCTTCCTTGCACATGCTTTGGTGTATTGCAAGTTTTAATTCCCCATGTGCCTGGGAGACGAGTAACTACCTAGAGCACACCACCATCAAAACGGAGTAGTTAAAAATCAAAAGAAAAAAGAAGAGACCGTTTGGCAAAAGAACTAAGTAAAGCTAAAGGAAAAAAAGAAACATTTTGAGCACTCTCGTGCTTTAAGAGCTCTTGTGTTCCCCACATGTAGGGCTGGAAGAGGGAGGATCTGGTCTGTGTTGCAGATTGCCCACGGTCACGCAGCCGGCTTGTGGCACGTCACCTCAGCCTTCTGCGCCACACCTGCGAGACCAGGATCCTGCCTGGCTCCCAGGGATCCTGCCTGTCTGCACTCACTAACCAGCCACGGACACTTAGGATTCCTGGGAGGAAGGAAATGTGGAAGCAGAGTGCATTAGAGATGTGTACCTGCACCCTAAAGTTCTTAGCTGCCAGCTGGGGAACAGCTGAATAACAGAGGAGAGCCCAAGGAGATGGGAATCCAAACACACCACTTCCTTAATTTACCAAAGCCTGTACAATGTGCTTGCAAATCTTATGGCTGCATATATTTTGACAATTATAGTTAGTTACAGTTTGTTTTTTACCAAGCTGCCAAGACTGTCCTCTGTGCCTATGTGAACATTTCCCAGCTATAGCTTGTTGTAGTCCTTAGTTTAAAGGATGGATAGGGCTTAAGGGCAAAAACAAAGTAAAAAAAAAAATCATCCCACTTGCTTAGCAGCTGAGTAACCATTGTAAATTCCACACATTTCACAGCACAGAGGGCAGAAGCTGCCTGAGATCTGATGTATTCCTCTCACCACCTTGCCTCCATAACTCTTCCTTGTGGAGGAGAGCTGGATTCATTTGCTTCCCAAGTCAATCAACAGAGTTCATGAGTCAGCCAAGGGAATGCTGAAAAGCAAGAGGGTATGCTCCTGCCCCCAGGAACTGATTACACTGCCTCTTAATTGTTCCCAGATTCTATTATCCCTGAAGAGACTGGAGCAGCAGCAGCACCAGCCAGCTTGTTGACAACATCCACCCCATACAGCCGACCTCATCAGACATACAGAAATTTGCATTTTTGCAATCATGGATCTGTTGAGACTACAATAGTTAGGTTATTAAAAAGAAAAAGTTGGGTCTTACACATGTATACAAGAAAAATCGTTTGTCTTCCGAGTCTGAGCTGCATATCCTACAATTTTGAGTCTGCTAGTAATCACACAGTCAGAAAGCCATCTGATACCAGGACACTTCAAACCAACAACCAGTAAGGCACTCTGCATACTGCTGATCCAGGCAATTCCCTCCATTCTCAGCTCCTTCAATTCCAGTAGCCTCGGTACGCATTTTTTCCCCTGTTCCCTCCTGTTCTCCCCTAAATGAGGAGAAGCAAAGCTTTATTCCACTCTTCACTCATTGTTAAGTGGTGTATTTCAGGTTTTACATTGCTGCACAGCCTAGCACTTATTCCTACTTTTTTCATGTATTCTGTGCAGGCTGCTGACTCTCTGCAATGGTTCAGGTGACAGCGTGTGAAGGGGGAAATGCTACATTCAGGACTATAAAACCAACCTGAGGTCTGTCCCATTATTCAAACCCTTTACAATAGTAATAAAATGAGTAATCACATCTCCATTATGCTTCATTCAGTACATGGGAGTGTGAGACTAGGAAGTAAAGACAGCTGTCCAATATTGATTTTTATCCTTCTTATTCTTTATGTATCCCTATGCTTAATTTGCTGCATTGCTTCCTCGCCTGGCCACCAAATAAGCTATTAATCGCTTCACAGACCTTTTTCTGTGGTGGCCTACCCAAAGCATCTCAATCCAATAAGCATTAACTTTTTTCTCAATCTACTTACAAGTTAATGATTTTTAATCTGATTTGACAAATGAGAAATTGGTGGGGGAAAAATTGATCAACACCAGCAAAATTCACCTCTCTATTTAAGATGTGCACCTCTAGTTGAGATTATCCCCCCGACTCCTGAAAAGAATCCAACAAGCCCCATCCCTGGCATTTTTATGGCAGCATTTAAAACACAACAGAGACTTAATTGTTATTTTTCCCAGGGCTGGGAGAAGGTGGGTAGGCAGCAATACTGCCCAGAGGCAGGGAAAGCAAGGAGGAGTGTGGTGCCTTATCCGAGGCCACCCAGAGAACCTGTGACAGAGGCTGGCTCTTCCCTGCAGCACTGTTCCCAATCCCAGCTTCAGCACCAAACAGTCAACACTTCCTAATGCTGAATTTTGGCCATACAGTTAGGATGCTTCAGGCTGAACCAGAAATGCCAGGGCAGTACTGACACAAACTCAACTCTGCCATTTTTAACACATCTCCACGTTTTGGCTCCCTGTACTGGCCAATACCCACGGCTGCTCCTCAGCTGGCTAATTCAGCAAATGAAAAACATGTCCTTGACTGGATCATCTGGATGACCAGCTGCAGGGAATGGAGACACATGGAAGGAGCCAGGGCCCAAGTTGGAGCTCTGGAGCACAAATGGTAGGTGAAGGAGCCTTTGCCCTCTGTGCTTCAGCACAGATGCAGTAACTTATGCCAGTCTCCCTTGGCTTCACCTAAGCTCTTTCCCAGCTCCACAATAGTTTGTAAAGTATTTTGTTTCCACAGCTGAGGAGAGGAACGTCTCCTGAGCTGCTCTGGGGGAGAGCACCACTACCCAGCCAGGTAAATAAGATTTCTTGTGAGAAATGAGGCATAAGTAATTCACTCAGAGTCATAAGTCTGCAAAAAAATGAGTGCTCAGACTGAAAATACAACTTAACATCAGTATGTTTCAATTGGAAAAACCTACCCTTATTCCTCTATTCCTACTCCACTCATTTTAGGGCTTTATTGTAAGCCAGATGACCAAAGTAATTACAGGTGAAAAAGAAAAACAAAGCAAAATCCCTCCAAAATTTAGCTTCTGAAACCTGGGTCATTCCCTCTCCTCCCAGCACAGCCCCACAAAGTTGAATGGTGGATGAAAAGGAGCTGTCATCTCTTAGGGCAGAAGAGGGGAAAGCCCTGGACCTCACATCTGCCTTGCCTCTGGCTAGACAGATAAAGCACAACACCCTCATGTAACCAACAGAACATCCTTTCTTTCCCTGTGGCAGCCTCCATCTCTCACATCCTGCCCACTTCCCAGCTCCTTTAGCAAACAAGGTGAGAACCACACAGCCAACAGCTTCCTTCAGTGCACAGCCTTGGTTTGTACTCTCAGCACCACCTACCAAACAGAGCAAGCCCATGGAAAAAGCATACCACCCTGTAATTAAAACCAATCATCATCTACAGGTACAAGGCACTGAATTAAAGGTTGCAGTGATTCCTGTCAAGAAACTGAATTTGTAATCATTCAGCATCAATTTCAACACAAAAAAACCCATCCAATGGTGTACAACAAACTCCTCACTCTCATGTCACAGTGGTGATTTGAAGCAGGCACTTTCACCACCACTTGAGCTCAAATATAAATTACATTAGCAGGCAATATTGGTCTTTGAATGCAGCACTGCAAGACAGAAATGCTGAAAAGTGTGCAGGAACACCACCATTTTCTGGGCAGCCTTACCCAAAGGTAAGGCAATGGGTAATGGTCAAAAGTGCTTTCCCCCCCCGCCCCCCCAAGCTAATATTTAGCTCTTCAACCACTTATATGGTTAGCAGCTGGATTTTCATGGCATCACTACTGCTCACAACTGCCCTCCTAGGAAGTTTGGGATTCTGCTTCCTGCCGGTGACATTTTCTGTATTTACAGCAGCACTGGAGGTAATGCATTATAAACAATAATCAGGCATGCCAATACTTTTTCATTATTAAATATAAGGGTCAAAAAGTGAGGTTTAATTTTGATGTCTTGTCAGAGCTGGTACACTCAGTTCCCCATCATCATCCATGGAGAAAAGAGGGGAACACCTTCAGAGTGATTCATGTCACTCTAAAATAGACTCCTCTCATCTCTCCAAGTTCAATTTCTTTCCACTGACAGTGATAAATGCCTGCATGATCAGTCTGACATGACAGTCCACTCTGAACACTAAATTATTCTTGCCCCTTTGCTCATCCCCACTGCTTATCCAAACTCCATACCACGGTATGGCTGGCACAACTATTTGCCAGGCCACTCTATAAGCCAGCTCATGAAACTAATCCAGGCAAAAAATAACTGGAGGGAATGGGAGTTGAGGTGTTTTAGGTTTTTTTATCCACTGTCCAGATCAGCTGCCTGACCTGTTTCAGTGTAGCCCCAGAAAGAGTTGCACTGGAACACCTGTGGAGGTGCTGATAGGGATTTAGAGACTAGATAATCAGACAGATTTCAGGCATGTAGGAGTGGATGAAAACAAGCTGTGTATTAAAAGACCAAGGGCCAGAACCCTTGGCTATCTGTTCTCAACAATAAAACAAATAAAAATCTTCCTGTCTGACCTAAGGCATTTCTCTCGAGGCAACAGCTGCTATTTTGTGTGGTGCTTACCCACAGGTCCCATTTGGAGTGCCTGCATAATGACTCCTGAAGTAAGGTATTCCTGCACAAGCAACAACCGTCCCTCAAAGGCAAACTATTCCCTATAGAATGGAAAAAAGAACCGGCAGTTTCCAACCCTGACTTATTGTCAGTCACAGTTCAAATGGAGTTTCAAAAAAAATGCTAGCAAAAGGTGTATCCCTGCTTCAGAACTAAAAGCTCCCCTTTTTCCCAAGCTGAATTCAGCAGTTTTAGACCACGCATTGCTAAATAATGTCTTAACTCTTTTCACAATTCTGCTCTCTTTTGGGGGAATGGGAAAAGGGAAAGAAAAGCATTCAGAGAATAGAAAAGAACAGAGAAATTATGCACTCTTCAGAGCACCTGACCTACTGTTGGTGACAGCCTGAATCCAACAAAGAGGTTGGATAAGTGACTTCCAGAGAGGTCCACTCTGACTGTACATTTTTGTGATTCTATATTGGGGTTTCCTTATCAGTCTTTTCTGAAATCAAGTCTTGACTGACTTTCCTCTCATAATGGTCCTCATTAGTCATTCACACCTTCAAGCTCTCAGCCTCCATTTAGCATCACCTCTCTGTTCAGCTGCCTTCTCTCACTCCATTTTCCACAGATGACATAGCACAAAACCAGGTGCACAGCATGAACATTCAGGAAAAGCAGCAAGCAAAGCCATGACACCAGGGAGGGACACCG
Organism: Hypocryptadius cinnamomeus; assembly: GCA_013400635.1. Lineage (NCBI taxonomy): Eukaryota > Metazoa > Chordata > Aves > Passeriformes > Zosteropidae > Hypocryptadius > Hypocryptadius cinnamomeus. The sequence continues at coordinate 75,175 of VYZP01009852.1, forward strand.
GGGTGGCAACACTTCACCCACCACGACCAAAGGAATGTCAGGAGCAAGCACTCGGGGCTGTATTCATGTGCCTCTGTGTATGCCAAGAGGCCCACACAAAGTTATGGTTGAATAATGTTCAACACACCTTGGACCTTTGGATGGAAGAGGGAGGCATTAATGAACCCTGTCTCCAAGCTTCTGCAGGTGCTACTCCCCATCCCACTTCTTATTGCACCCAGGAAAAAAGTAGAAAAATAAATCAGGGAAATTAGGATGGTTCCTTACTTCCCAGCAATAGGAGAAAGGGCAGCTGTAGAGAGGATTTCTCCCCTTGCTGCAGAGGAGCCAGCCACTCTTCTGCTGCAGATCTTGTTCCTGCTACAGGGAGAGGAATGGAGACTCTCACTTGTCCTCTGTCTGGGCAGAAATCCTGGACTACAAATAAGAGGTTCTATTTGGCAGCTGGGTGTTGGCCCTACAGGAGGGCTCTGCCCCAAATAATATCAACTGTGTGCCTCTAAAGCAGGAAACATCACCCAAGTACATGAGTTCCTCTGCTTCTAAGGAACCCAGAAATATCCCCACACCATTCGGCATCTCTTCTCCATCCCCTGCCAAGCCACTGTGCCAGGCCAGGGCTCCCAAGCAATGTGCTAAGTTCTGTGCAGTACACCCAGCCAGCTCCTCATCACCCAGGCACATCCTCTCTGCTCAAGCGTGCAGAGAGCCCTGCTAATTTTTGTGAGTGGCAGTGGGGAAATAAGCACTCAAAAAAAAGACAAGATGGGGGACTTGCAGAGCCCCTGCCATTTGCTTGGCTCAGACACAACTTCAAGGACTGCTGTAATGGTCTAGAAATCAAACAAGTGGCTGATAGCACCAATTAACACCTTCCAGCATAACAATACCTTCATCTCATCTCTCCCCATTCTCTCAACAGCTTAACATATTGGCACCCTGAACGACTCCTCTCCCAGACAGCAGACAAACAGTAATGTGCAGGGGAGTGAGGAATGAAGGTGTGTGCACAGTGTCCCAGTATAAGTGAGGCAGCACAAAGTACTGGCGGTTATAAAATATATTAGAACAAAAGAAATCAGAACTTGACTTGAGGCACCTGAGCAGGTGGAACAAATCTAATGAAATATGTTTTTTTTACACAGACTCAGATCCCTTTTTGTTAATAGCTACAAGCTGAGAAGATTTTTTTAGTCTTCCAAGAAAGAGTACATTGCTATCTTTGCACATGGGGAGAAAAGCCATAGAAACAATTTAATCAAACCGGGGGAACAGTTCAAAAATTTTTCTTCAGAATAAAGAAGCAATAAACACAAATAAGTTCTTATGCTTAAGATACCTCTTCTTTAAGCTTCTTGTGTGAATGCAAGTTTGCAAGCTCAACCACATGCAAGAGTCTCGCACTGCAGGAGCACCTAAGCCTGTTCCCATGCACTGCATTCTCAGCACATGGATTGGGTACCACACGGAGCAGCAGCCAGCTCTGGTGAACAAACACAGAACAGCCCAAAGAGAAAATTTTGGTTTCAGAAGAGACACTGCCTTCTGCAATTAAAACATGAGTCTGGAGTACACTGACTTGAACCCACTGGACCTGCCCTAAATTTGCACCGGTGTGACTGAGTACAGCATTATGCCTGACAGGGAGAGGAAAGGGGCATGGACTTCTCTTTTATTCAATACACTGTTTTACTAAAGTTATAGGGCTCTGGATTCCGAGATTCCCAGGATTACAGCAAAGCCAAGCTTGTGGACAGGCAACACCTATTTGACCAGCAGCTACAACCAGAAAAAGTGAACAGCTTCTGGATTGAGAGCTCTTAGGGGGTTATTTTTTTTATTCCCCCAGAACTCGTGCTACTATTTAAAATAATAAAACAATTATCCTTGCCTGAAAAGAAGGCTAATTACCCTTCCCGGTGACACTGCCCATCTACCTTCAGACACGCTGGAGGGGTAGCTGCAGCTTGGGTGCATTCCCAGCAGGGAGAAGCCTCGGGCTTTGCTCCTCACTGCTGCTGGGAAAGGAGTAGTAATCCCAAACCTGCTGAACCAGGCTGCCTTCCACCGCTGCCCAAGGGCTCTGCCTCCAACATTCAAATGCTAATCCGACTTTGTAAACCCATAAACAAAAACAAAGAGGAGGACACAAGAGGTAAAAAGCCTCCCTGAACTCCATCCCCAAACCCAATCTCCAGCATTCAGGCTCTGTCTGACAGAGCAGGATTTTGCCCACAGGAGTGGGGCCCACAAGCTGATACCGAAATTGCTCGAAGGGAGCATCTTTATGGTCAGATGTGTTTAAATGGCCACTTCCACCACACACTGGAATACCCTTTGTATCAGAAATCTCTGAGAACAGATTTCTACTGCAGCAACAGCCCAGACACAGATCTGCCAGCCCTTACTTACTGCCCTTTTACAACAGACACCATCAAATATTAACAACACTAAAGCCTAGCTGTACCTGGGCTCCAGCTCGACCTTGCATGCACTGTACCCACTTTCCCTGCCTCCCCCAAACCCACACTTTTAAGACCCATGGCTCATAAAAGGGGGGCAAGCACCTTTCCAGAGACCCTGGCTGGGAGTCGCAGGTGGGAATCCCAGACCTGGATCTGACCCAGGAAGCCAGAGAGGACTGGAGAAAGGACAGCAAAGGTTGGCTTGTGGGGAAAGCATATCCAAGGGCTTGGAGGTGGAGATGCTAAATCTCAGAGATCAGTAGGGACACAAGGACATCCCAAGGCTCACTGGCTGCTCTTCCTTCAAACTCTGCCAGCACACCCACATCTGTAGGGAGTCAGCACAGGGGGTCATGTCTCACCAGTGAATGCTCCCTGCCAGAAGGAGCACTGAAACCATCTAATTACCCTGAAAGCTGCCCTTTTGTTTCCCATCCTCCCTGTTTTCTTCTGTCTCCTGACCTGTTTTCGAAAGCATTTTGGGCTGCCTGTCATGTGGAAGCCAGATTTTAAAGACAAAGCAGTGGCTCGAGATATTTATCCCTCTGCTGGCTCCAAGGACACTGCTGCTACAACCAATCTTCAGGGAAAAAGAGGACAGAGTCAGCAACATGGACCACAGGGAAGGGGAAAGCTGTTCTGCATGCCACAGCAATTCCTTACTGGGGTAGCTGAAGCCAGCCGTGGTTAACTTAGGCCAGAAGGTCCAAGGGCTCTTCTCTGCCAAGTTTAGCTCTGGATGACAGTGAAATGTGCTTAATTTGACAGTTTCATTTTAACATGTATGGGCAAAGTCTAGAAGGAGACAGTGGCAGCAGCAGGGGAAGAGAGTTGGATTATTATAAGGTAGCTTTTCTGTTGCCTCAATCCAGTGCTTAGCACTAAAAACGGATACAAAAAAATTATAGATGCCAACTCTTCACCCTAGCAATGAAATGATCAAACACAGAGTGTCTTCAACACGGCAACAATTCCCTCACACATTATAAAAATCAGCCTTTCACTATAAATTTCAACCTGCCACACCTCTAGCATTACAGAAGCTGAAAGCTTAGGCATAGAACAGGGGCTGGAGAACACAAGGAAACTTCCTATTTATTACTCTTCACTCTTTTTTTTTCAATCTATAATAAAAGAAAGTTATGACACTGACATGACTTCTGTGTCCTCCTCAAACTGTTGGAAATATACCCTTGTGAGCATGTGCAAAGTGCAGTTCCTGGAGCAGACACTGCAGGAGTAGGGAAAAATAGGTGGTTAACAAGAAGTTGAATTGGTGGAATCCTGCCAAATGCAAGGAAAGAACCTGGCTTGTGCCTATGTGCCAGTGAGGACAGGGAAGAATAATGCTTCAAAAGTACAGGAGAACGTCCTCAGGTCTCTGTCTGACTGTCTCTCCTCAAGAACTGTCAAGTGCAGGTTTTCCTTCTCTCTGCTTTTCACCAGGTGATCCTAAGCAATGGGATGGGCTACTGCACATGCCTTGGCATCAACTCCATGAGCCCAGTGCATTCTTTTGGCTACCTGGACACAGGATCTGTTGGTAGCCCATTGCCAGACACACTGATCACATACCAGGTGTGCCAAATTAAAGTGAAAGGGTACAAGAGTGCATCATCTTCTCCTCTCCAGGCTCCTGATAAGACAACTCTGGCAGTCCTGCAGTGGCTACTTCATGACCACCACTCCCTTCTGATCACAGTCCCCACATTGGGGAAGCTGCCCTCTCCATTTCACACAAGTGCATCCCAGGCATGCAGGGCAGTGAAGGGTTAATTTAATTAGTTCTCTGTGTGCTCAAAGAATTACAGGCAACTTCATTTAATTATTAAGTAGCCAATCAGGTAATCTCTGTATCTGATTAGCACGCTAATGAAATAATGTCTTCCAGTTCAAAGCTGTCATTCCAATCAGGAGACAGCCCTTCAGCTGGAAGGAAAAGCTGGCCAGGTTTCCATGGGCTCAAGGCTTCGGATTTTGAAAAGGGGAGCAGGAAGCAGAAACATTCCCACCTTCCCTCTCCTTGTCTCTGCCTCTGCACAGAACAGCGAGGCTCCCTGAGCTCCAGGCGAGCATCACCACCACCACCACCTCACATCCCTTCTGTCCTGCTCCCAGATGCACAGGAAGGCTCCAGCCTACAGAGCCTGGAGAGTGCCAGGCTGTTAAGGGTATTGCCTGGGCACTGCCAGCTGAGAGATCTGCTAAATATGTGGGGCATGGCTCTGCTATGGTCCACATGGGAGAAGAGGCACACACAGAGCACTAAGAGGAAGCCAGAAACCTTCCTCCCTCCCCCATGCCACGGGCTGCTCCTGTGTCATACGCAGTTATTTCCAGCCTGGGGAAAAGTGCAAGGCGGCAGCTGTCACACGAGGCAAGGACTTGCCCCTTTTAAACAGGGATTTCAGGACTAAGTGACCCATTACAACTAACACAGCTGCAAGAACTGGGACACTTCCACACAGCCCAAGAGGGGCTTTGGGAGTGGGGGAGGAAAGCAGGAGACAAGCAGAGGGTTAGGATCATACTTCCAAGACCTGGTGTGGAGTCTTCCATCCCTCCACCTTTTAAGCATTAGCTCAGCTGTCCTCTTCCAGTTGCTGCTGTTCAGCCTAAGCATAGCAGGGTGGGATGTGCAGCCCAGCCCGAGCCTGACACACACCTCCCCTTCCTCACAAACCACCCCTGCTCAGACCCAGCTCAAACTCCCTTTGCCAAACAGCAGCACCAGCTACTCCAGTACAGCACGGCAGCTTTGTGCATAGCTGCACACGTCCTAGCTTCTAATTAGCTAGCCCAGGTTTATCAGAGGAGCTGCAGCAGGATGTGGTTCAGCACGACCAAACCATCCCAGCTTCTATCCAAGGAGCCTGGCAGATGCTGCTGCCCAAGCTCCAGCCTGCGCTGCTGCCTCTGTACTTGTGCGTGTCCTCACTGCCAGTTTAAACCCTAACTCATCTTCAATTGCCACAGCTGCCAGCGTGTCTTCGCCTTTCTGAGCTCCAGATCATCTTCCTGATTATGTTTCCACTCCGTCGGTGCCTTTCCCAGGGAAAGGGCGGAGCCTCCAGGATGCTCACACCAAACAGCGCTAGTTTTAAGTCACCACTCCGAAAACAAAAACTGAGAGAATCACAAGAGGAAGCAGAAAAATTGCAAGCAGTCCCCAGCAGCCAGCCAGCCAGCCAGCTGGCTTTCTGTGAGAATGCTCAAGTGTTGACACTTTTTGTTGACCCTTCTTATCCTGAATATATCCCATGTACAAGAAACAGCGCTGCTGAGAGGGAAGAGACACATCTCCCTCTCTTCCCTCTGCTGACTACAGCCATTCCAACTGAAGGAAACTGGTTAGAGCAAGAAAGTCAGGCTTGGACAGCACAATGAAGCATCCACTAATAATCAATCCCTTCACAGCAGTCTCCCTGCCAACTGGCTAAGGACTAGGCAATGATTATAAACTGTAGTTGCTACTCCAAGGCAAAACAACACAACATCATATGGTGGCCCTTAAATTCTGAAACCAGTCCTGCTTACAAATAAAGACAAGGCTTTCTAACTGCCTGTCCCAAAAAAACCTCAGCCCAGAAATCCAAAGCTGGGTTCATCCCATCTTGTGTTTCACTAGTCCCAAAAAACCCCAACCAACCAAAAAGCCATAAAGCTTCCATCATTGAAGTCAACAGAAAATTCCAAAAGTGCTGGGAGGGCGAGTTCAACGCCCCACAAGATGCTGTGGTCACCCCTCTCTTGCTGGCATCCCACTCACTACCCGAGGAGATGTGCACAGGAGGACCTGGTGGGGCAGGGCTGCCCCAGCACTCATTAACCAGCACAGATGCAATTTGAGCCCAAGCACAAGGCACTGAAGTGGCCACCTGGGGACACGGCCACCTGGGGACCCGCATTCCTTGACAGCCCCCGGTACATTCCAGCCCCCTCATCCCCGGGCCCTGAAACCAGGTCAGGGAGGCACAGCATGACCTGATCTCCACCTCTGATAGCACCAAGCCCTGCCCCATCCCCTCTTGCCACCCTTGCCACAGTCAGGCCAGATGTGTTGCCTCCCTGCAGCGAAGGATACAGATACCCATCCAGGCATGTGCAGGGACACCCTCTCAATGCCACAGCTATTTGCAGATCAGCCACCATCCAAAACTTCCCAAAATGACAAAGTCCAGGCATTTGGCAGGTCAGATGTTTACTACAGAGAGCAGTTTGTTCCACCAAGGGACTCGCAACACCCTCCCAAATTACACATTTCCCTTTAGGGGATGCCACAGCAGCTGGAATCAGCTCGCTTCTCACATTCCTTAATAAGCACTTCCACTGGAGAGCAGGGTGGATGCAGGGCATCAGCTGCATTTAGTCATGACTGAGAGCTGGGCTCCCTTTCCTCATGCTCCTAGCACTATCTGCAGTCTAAGAATATCCAGCACCACCCACCCTGCTGGGGCAGGGGGAGTCAAGTGGTCCGAGCTCCCAAGCATTACAGGTCTCCCTGCTAGAGGAGACTTTCACTCTGCCTCCCCCAAGCAGCAGCCTTCAGTGGGGCCCCTCGATAGCTGGTTGAGATCCTACAGATCATGGAAAGATAATCCATTGCACTACTAATGCACTACTGCAGCTGTCCATGGAGAAAATCCCCTTTCAACCAAAAAAGCCCCCTCAGCCCTTTGATCCTCTCCAACTCACAATTATCTTAAGGGCAAAACAGTCTTCAGTGCCTCTGCACCTTGTATCAGGCTGAAAGAAAGGAAATCGAGACTGCTATTCCCTGTTTATTCTACATGGCTGCCCTGTCCGACAAGGAAAGCTGCTCCAGCCTCTTCAGCACAGGCAAACAAATCCTGATGGATAGATATCTGCATTGCTGGGCGACCAGAGCCACAGAGAAACCTTTTTCTCTGTGGGAAATTTGTTTTGTTTTGTTTTTTCAGAGAAAGCCTGAACTTTCTCAAAAAGAATTCTGCATTACTCTGGTTTTGTGCAAGACTCAGCTACAGTGAAGTTTAACTGATTTCAGCTGCACGTTCAGGACGGAATCAACAATTTAAAGGCTCACCACCTAACTCCGAATTATAACTTTTCTAACCAGAATGTTCACTTGAAAAAAAAAAAAAAACCATCAAGGCTTGATATAACCCAAAACCCTTTCAGGGAGGGTCTTACTGATAAGGTTTCTTCCCCAGGTGCCCTCATTGCTGCATGACCTCTTGTTACCTGTGCAGGCTCTCTCCACCTGCTCCCAGGGCTGCAGTGCCATAAGCGTTTCTTTCAGCAGAAGTGTCAGCTATAAAAAGCCCTTCCCCTCCCTGCTGCCTGTTTCCATTCCTGTGCCACTACTTCAGTCATGCTGGTACAACCCTTTTGTGGGGTTGTGGAGGGAGCTGGCTGGGGGAACTGCTTCTGCTGAGGCACAGCTCACTTTAGAGAAAAGTTTTTAATCCGGGTGAGCAGTGAGCACTGCCGGCCGTGACAGCGGCAGGAGCAGCTGCCCTGGAAGGCAGTTTGAGAATTGATGTCCTCAGGTTCCTCCAGACACTGCTCATGAGTCCACACTAACAACACAGGGAAAAATAAGCCTCGTGATGGCAGCTCTCCAGTGAAGAAAAAAATACTGAAGGAAAAAAAGTCCCTTCTCTAATGCTCTGAAATCCTATTAATTTCAGAGGTACTACACTTTATATAATGGTTTTTAGAAAATTCATCTAAAATTCCTAACAAACTGTTACTTCTTGTGCACATTTCTCCATCAATCAACCACTAATAAGTTTTGAATTCTGACTGACTCAACCTAAAGCAACAGCAGTGCCAGAGCCTTGGACAGGCTTTCCTAGAGGGAGTGCTCAGCATACTTGGCCACTCCAATCATCCCAAACATGCTTACATGCCAATGCACACGTGTGACCTGGGAAACACAGGACACAAATGACATTACCATTGCAAGAGGAGGGTGCAGTAAAGAGGAGAAGCAAAGGGAAGCACTGAGAAACGTCACAGGCAGGGACACGCAGGGCTGCCATTTTCCATGCTCACACTGGGAACCCTTGTGAAACCAGGACTCACTTTTACTTACAAGTGCAACACATTCTGCATATTTGAAAATGCATTTCACTTCTATTGAGAGCCATTAAGGCTGTGTATTTATGGGACACGAAGAGACTTATGTGGTGGGCTAGTAAAGGTTAGGCCTAAGTGAGGTCACAAAATATCACAAGAAAGTATGGAATGGGTCTTTTTCCTTGCTTATTTTTCAGTATTTGAACCTTCCCAGAACACCAGAAGAGGGAGCCTTTGACTCCTCTCCCATGCTCATCATTTGTTTTATATTAGCAACAATGACAAGCTCTATTAAGAGTCAAGCTCTTTAAGGGAACTCTCACCCTTTGCCTCCTAAAACAAACAAAAAAAACCCAAGCAAGAAAAAAACAACAAAAAAACCCCCCTCCAACCACAACCCTCTTTGCCTCGTGTTACGGATATATAAATATTTTTGCTGCCACCCAACTCCCTACATACAGGGCTCACCAGAAAGGAGAATACTAGGTCTGCCTTCCAACCCTTTGGCCATACAAAGCTCTGGCCCCTTTACAGCAGGCTTAGCTGGAGAAAAGGAGCCAGAGAATTAACAGCTTTACCAAAGAGGAAGAAAAAGACCCTCCAGAGCTCCTTTTACATCACCAGCCCCAACAACCAGAACTAAACTACAGCTAGAGTTTCAAGAGCCACAGTGGATTGACCCGGCAGCTTGCAGCCACCAAAAGCAGGAGGTCCTGCTCCCACCACAGACCTACAACCCCCACAGAAAACCCAGCCAGGACCCAGCGAGCAGCTGGGATGCTGCCAGGAAAGGGGCAAACCACAGAGCCAGAAGCGTGGCTGAAGCGAGGGCTTGAAAGGCAGCGAGATCTTCTTTCTGGCAGCCAAGATCTTTCTGGCAGCCGGCAGCCCCCAGGAGCAGAAGAGCTTCATGTTTCACTGCCCCCTCAGCAGTGCATGTACCCTCCTTCCCACCAGGCTGAATGTGTCTGCTTGACCACACTGATGTAAAAACCAACAGGGACACCCCCCTCCGTTACTGAACCAAGGTTAGAGGGAAGAGCTGAACCTGTCTAAGGGCACCCAAGGGTGAAGAGCCTGCACTGTTTAAACCAGACCAGTCCTAAAACCACGCTAAACTGGTGGCCTAGCCCAGGGCAGGGGTCCCTGAGGACCATTTTGCCCCTCATGTTTCAAGTAATTTGGTGTTAACTTTACATACTGCCTTCCCCAGCTAGCTCTCTGCAGTCCTACCCCGGGTAATACCAGCAGCTTTGCTTTTTCAGTGGAAAGCTGGTGTTTTAGCTAAGCATTTACAGTATATAAAGAGTTTGTCAAGAAGTCGAGCCAGCACTGAAAGGCGTTGCCACATTGGGCTGCAAGACCACCTCTGAGCAAAGCAAAGACCTTGACTGCCATCAGCTCCTAGTGTCGAGTTATTCCCCCATCCCTTGTAAAGGCAGCCGGTAAAGCCCTCCCCAAAAAGCAGAAAAATGAGTGTTCTGGCAGTAAGCAAACTGCACTCTCCCCACTTCTCCCCATCAGCTGTTTTCTGCTCCTCACACAAAAGGCTGCAAACCCCTCCTAATTGCAGGAGCCTTCCACCTAACAGACCCTGCTCTCGAGGCCCTCCTCCCCAGGAACTGGGGGAGAACTGGGGCACAATAGGAAGGAGACCGGCTAAAGGGAATAGATCTGTTAAATTAACGCATTTTCTGTCAACCAAATCAGCTGCCCCTAGTGCTATTGTTGGTGAAACAATGGAGACCCCAGGAATGGGCACCCATTAAAAGGAACAAGCCTGCTGAAAGGATACACTCTGAGGCACAGCCTTGTGTGTTTAACAGGATTCTCTACTGTAAGGAAGGAGGAATCACTAGGCTGCATTGTTCCCACCACCACAGCAGATGCTGTTGCTTCTGGTAACGAGGAGGGGGGGGAAAATTTTTAAAAAAAATTCATACATACCTACAATAATGTTTACATGATAAACTTTTAATTCAGGAATTTTAACTCCTTGGCTGTTGTAATTTCTACCCATAGCTCTCTTCTGGAGGAGATTTTTGCCTGAAAGAAGTCTATGAAAGCATCCATTGCCATTACAAAAGTTAATTCTTCACCCTTCATGCAGGCACTTAACAGATGCCAGGGGCAGAATGGCACAGCTCTGCCGGCATTATGTGCTGGGAGAGAAAGACCACAGTTAAGCAGGTCTACATATAAAGCTGCAACACTTTAAAGGTGTTACTTTTAGCTGGCTTGGTTAGAGCAAATTCCACAAAGAAAAACTTTTAAGGCCCGGTTTAGATGTGCTGTGCAGAAGTTTAAATCGGTTGATTGAATTGGCACAGGTTTGTTTGTGGTACTTGGATCTTCTTAAACAAAGCAAACTGCAAAGTAATATTTAAGTTCCTGCACAAACTATTATGTTTTTTTTTTCTAGTGGGGAAAGACTTGCACCTGATTATCTTAAATCGGTCTTAAAATAAACTCAGCTTAAACTGTTAAACTTGTGGGTAGACAAACACTTCAGCTAACACCAGGCATGATTTTCAGTGTCAGCTGTGCCAGCAGAAGAATTGCCTATACTAACACCACATAAAATCTGTAATATGAGGCTCCACGTGCTCCATCAAATCTCCAAAATTCTTATCGTGCTCCTCCTTCCCTTCTCCCTTCCACTGCTACAGTCATTCCCCAACTCCCCTGTCACCTAACTCAGATCCATTCGAAATGTCGCTGTCAAAATAACCTTCCTTATCCATTGTTCAGACACCCTTTGGCTTCGTGCAGTCACTACTTGTTTCTTTTCACAGGCTTAAGATAACATTTTAACTCATGTATCAGCCTCCTGAACTACCTATTCCTTTTTGTTGTTGTTGTTGTGGTTGTTTTTTTGTTTTTCTGGTTTGTTTTTGGTGTGGGTTTTTTTGTTTGTTTGTTGGTTGTTGGGGTTTTTTTGTATCCAATTACACTAGAGTATTATTATATAAAATGTAAACACTTGTGTAAAAGTTTACGATCTACAGTTGGGAAAGATGTGACTTGCATTTGAAATGGAAACTGCTTTCCAATTTGCAGACCACTTGAAACAACAGCTCTGAGAAGTATCTCTCTGCCTCCCCCCTCCATTAATCTCAATGAACTCTAGAGCCCAGCACTGACATGTAGAGTGTTAATGATTCTATTACAGACAGAATAACTAAGACGGCAAAAGAAGCAATGTAAGAAGTGGTGCTGGAACAAATATGGAGAGAAGGATGGGACACTGCAGCAACTGCACCAAACAGCAGATGGGACAGGTAGAAAGAATAAAACCAGTACTGGCCCTTGATTTTGTTTGTTTTTTTAAACAACAAACACCCAGCTCACACCCTCGGATGAAGCTGATGCTGCCCAGGGGAAGCAGAGCCATCACAGAGTGACCTTAGTATATAACCCAAATTCACACAGTGGTCCATAAATGGGATTCTCCACACAACAGGACCAATGCTAGCTTTTCAGTATATGTGAATTCCATCATCTTTTCCAACCCTGTCTACTCTCTGTACAGCACCTCCCCCTGCACTGACAGTTTCTCTACCTTTCCTCAGACAATGTGTTTTTTCTAAAGCAAGGTGCTTCACATGAGAGGGAAGTTTTAGTCAGCAGATCTGTTGTTGGCTGTTGCTTCAGTCACTGCCCACTGCCTTACACTTCAATGCTGCCTACTGTGATCAGGCAAATGGCAGGAGGGATGGACATCCTAAAGACTGAACTATTCTACTGAAAAGGCATTTAAACTCAGAACTACCCTCAATGAACACAGCTGACCTACATGAATTCACCAACACTTTCATCAGCTTGCAGCACCTTCTTGCTGCATTGATCTTAGATTTTAAATTCTTCTGATCAGAAACCACTTGGCCATCTCAACAACCACAGAGCAGGATGAGGCACCAGTAGACATTGTACATGCTACTGTAATACCAATCAGAATGCAGCACCAGACCCGAATAGCTACAGAGAGGTGGAGGCTGTACCTGGATACCAAACCCTACTGCCTGTGTCATTAACCCCATACAAGCCACTGACAGAACAGGAAGGTTGTGCCATTTTGGTGTCATGGATCTCAAGGGACACACCCAAAGGGCAGAGCAATGGGATCCACAGAGAATTTTCAGCAGGACTTAACATGATACCACAGCGGAGGTCAGAGCATATTTGGCCATCCTGCCCTCACTAGGAAAAATTCTTTTCAAAGCATTAAAATTCTACCACACTGTTTAACACATTATTTTTTTTTTTTCTTTTAAAGCTGTATCCAGTTTGCACAGATAGAAGAAACCCTGTTCTCTGCTCTCTCCTTCTCCAGCTCTCTCTCTCTCCACACTCTTCCTCCTCCTGGGGCACCCGGGGGAGCAGTAGCAGCTGCTGGTTTCTAACAGCCACATAATATTCCTGACAGAAGGAGCCTGTTCAAGGACCTGCATGTAGATACCACACTAGAGAAGGAAAAAGGTAGGCAAGAGCAGCAGTGCCCTCCCTGCCTGTGGGTTGGAGGAATGTACCTAAAGGCAGAGGCAGAGCCTGAAGTGCTAGGAAGGGGCAAGAGGCAAGGAAAAGCATCTTAAAGCTGCAGTGAAGTTAACAGCAGAGGCAATTTGCCCAAAGGTGCTTTTAAAAACCACAGGAAAAGATTTATGTTTTCCCTGTGTAATGTGGCTTTTCCCCCTTTTCCAAATAAACTAAGTTAACAATGTTTTGACTATTTCCAAGCACGTTGTGGAAAGTCAGCCTCCCCTCGACCTACCCAGGTAGAAGTTCCTAAATGTTGGAGTCCACAGCTCCTGAGAGCACATGCCAAGGAGCTGGGTGGCCACTCCACACTGGCTCCTGTCCAGCATTTTCAAGCTGTGCTGAAATACGGTTGAAAACGTTAAATATTCTCCCAATATTTTCGATACAAACAATCCCCACAGCTGCCAGGAGGAGATTTCAGTTGCAAAGGGGAAGGGCACATGGCCAGGAGATACTTTGACACAAGAGGTGTCCCACATTACAGTCCAGTCTTGAAGAGGGAAATAAATCACTACCTATCATCACCTGCACTAACTTGACTGTGGAAAGCATCCTTTCTGTCCATCAAGGCAATGACAACCAAAAAAAATGTCGTGCCCCACACAGCCACACCTCCTCCTGCTGCAGTGCTGTTAGAGTAGGTAAGGACAAACTCCCTGATGCAAATTAGTGAGATGCAGGGAGGTTGGATCAGATGACTCAGTGTGGTCCCTTGCAACCTTACCCATTCTGTGATTCTACAAACCACCAAGAAATACGCCATGACAACCGAGCCAACACAACCAAAGGACCACTTTTGAAGTGGCACGCAAGTTTTGTACAGCAGATGGCTGACAAGGCAGCCATTTAAACGGGGAGGAAGGGGAAAAAAAAAAAAAGCCAACCCACCCCAGAAGGCAGAAGTGCTCTCTGCCATCCTCAGATCCGTGTAAAAACACAGCATGAAGCTGAACACGTCCCGAAGCACCCGCTTCTGTCCCACTGAACTTTTGACCTGCTGGCGGTAGCTGAACCCCTCCTGAGTCCATTGCCGGGTGATGCTGCTGCAGCAGAGATTTAAAAAGAGGAACCCAGGCGCCTGCATCTGCCAGAGCCAGCCTGAGGGCCAGCTGTGCCCACCCCCTCCCCTAACAATGCCCAGAGTCCAGCCTGATGGATGCTCCTCTTTCTTGTTGGACACCCCTTCCCCTGCAGTCTCTGGCTATGCACGGGTCCAGCAAAAAGAAAACGAAAACATTTGATTCCCAGGTTTCTGCCATCCAGCTGCTGATGGCAGTCCCACATCTGGAAGCCTGGAAGCTTCACTTTCTTTCCAGCCAATAAGTAGAGGGTAAAGGGTTTGCATTTAAAAAGGAAGGGGGAAAAAAAAAAAAAAAGTAAGAGCTCCATTCTGCCTCTCTTGACTACTAAAGGCCCCAAACTTCTCAAATACCCTCATCAAATCTGCTCAGCACAGGAGGGATAGGTCCAGATGGCCTATCATTACAGAGCCTTCCAGCTAGCTATGGAGAAACCCACCAGAAGAAAAAAAATATCAGGGGGGAAGGGGTGGGGGGGAGGTATGAGGGGAAAAAAAAAACAAAGCATACCCAGAGCTTTTTAGAAATGACCAACAGAACACCACAAATTGGAAGATCAGGTTTTGTCTCATTTGAGGACTGTAGGGATGGTAGCAGTGAAACCTTAACCTGACCTGCCTGCTGAAATTGAAGGGAGAGTGAGAGCAGGGGATATCTGTTTCAAGCAAAATTAAGGCTTGTTTAAAACTTCTGCCTTTTGTAAGGATGTTGTAAGAGTTTAGCGCCAAACTCCCCCCTGGAGATCAGACTGGTATCAGAAAAACAGCAAGAAAAGTGCCACCCGCCAAAATTTAAGCTCAGCGGAGCTCACACTTCCTAGGAAGAAGAGAAAATCCAAGAGGAGACAGCTGCATCCAGTGTGAGACCATCCCTTAGAAATACTGGGCAGAGTTGGACAAACATTAGCTGTGTGAAGCTCAAGGGGTTTGAGCATCCTCCAGCTGAAACCCTCTGAGCTTGAGATCTCCATTTTTCCTTCTGCATTCATAGATTCACTCCAAGCACCCGTTTTACTCTGTGCCCAAATGGACTGGGGCAATCACCCCAGCGTTACTCATGAGGGGCAGTAACTTTTGAGTGTTCAGCCCCAAGCACACCTCTCCACAAGTACCAAAGCTAAAGCAAGAAAACATCATTCATACATGAGCACAGATTCACTTTTTGATGGACAGCTATGGCTTTATTTCCCCCTAAAATTGTTTTAAATCCTGGCATCTCCACAAACCCCTAGAAGAACAGCCACCTCCATTTTATTCAGACACCCCTGAAACTCAAGCATGTCTCAGAGGTAGCAGTGAGACCAGCCAGAAAGGGCACTGGTATTATTACATCCAAAACCGTGGAAGAAATCTTCTTTATGCAGCTAAATAAAGCACAAATTAAAAAACCGACAACACACAGAGCAATACGCTTAGAAAAAAAGTGTAACTCCCATCGCCGGCCATTGGTTTCAAAACATGAACTATTTGAGCAAGCTCTTTGTGCAAAAATCTGTTCCCAGACATCCCCGAAAACAGCGGTGAGAGTGGAACAACTACACCGGGCAAGAGGTAGGAGATGGTGAGCTTCAAGGAACAGCAACTTTTGAAACTGCTCGTGCTGAGCTGCTCACACTCCAGCCGGAGAAGGAAATTTACTCCACGTGCCCGAAAGGAGCAGAGTTCTGACAGCCGCATCCATCCTCTCGCAGCATCCCGATTTTAACCGCAATTTCCTCCGACCCTCGGACAAACGCCACGCTTTAAAACCCATTTCTGCCAAGGGCTGCGGGCCATCCACGTGCACGGAGTTTTTTGGACGATGTTTTCGGTGTGCTGCTTCTGCTCTGCAACACCCCCGGCACCAACGCGCCCGCACTCCTCCTCCTCCTCCTCCCGGGCATCCCCCCCAAAAAAGCAAGTTAATTTGTTCCAAGTGATGATGTTAACTCCCCCAGCCTAAGCGTGCTCCGGGAACCAAAGGGGAGCCCACATTTACTTCATTTGTGAAGCAAGCCAGATGCTAATTGCCTCCAAAGGTGAAAGGCTAGTGCCTTGGCCCTTTTATCATTGTAAATTCAGGTTCCTTCAAGACTTTACGCTGCTGGGCCCGGAGAGCCTCCCCCTTTAATGGTTTGGCATCAACAGGAGGGGGAGGGGAGTTCTCTTTCGCAAGAAGTTGCATCATTGAGAGATCTTATCCCCTTTCAAGATTTCGTACCGCATAAGGGATTCCCCCTCTTCAGAAATCCACATCCTGCTCGAGGAGTTTTGCTCTTTAGGGCTTCGCGCATCTCATTGAACTTTTAAGCATCTTTGGAATTCGCATTCACGGGGCAATTACTGTCTTTAAAAAACACACGCCACCACGTTATTCACCCGGTTTATTGCCAACGCGCTGGCAAGAATAGCTTTTCACGGCAAGCACAAAAGATTTCCTACCAGGACACACTTTGTTTGTAACATTTGTAGCCGGCGCACAAAATATTTACGGGACATTAGCGGCGCACATGAAAATAAGAATTAAAATCAAGCGGAAAAAAAACCCCCAAAACCAAACAAACTAAAACCCAAACAAGCCACACAAGAAAGTTACAAGGGAAAACGGGTCAGAAGGTACGAAAGCCGACAGCGTTCCCTCCGCGGGGCACAGGGGCGGTGGTGAAGGCACCGTCGATCCCCCGGCGGCTCCGCTGAGGCGCACAATGAGCGGCGCGGTGCCCCGCGGAGCCCTCCGGCCTCGCCGGGATGCGGAAGAAAGGCTCGGCAGGACCCTCCGCGCCCCCCGCCCCGCGGCGGCACCGGCCAGGTGGGGACCCCCACCCGCAACAAAAGGAGCCGACCCGGGCACAGCTGAGCGGGCTGGGGAAACCCCCCCAACAGCAGCGGTCGGTACCCCCGGGGGAGCTGGGGGGTTACCGGGCCGGGCCCGCCTCTCGCCGCCACCATTTTGGGCACGGGGGACCCACCGCGGGCTCCGTGCCGCGTCCGTCCCCCCGCCACCTTTGTGTGCGGACACCGGCCCGGCGGAACAATGCGGCCCGGCGGGGCCGGCCCCGCTGCGCCCGCGGCCGCCCCCGCC
>VYZP01009852.1:93105-120959 GCA_013400635.1 Hypocryptadius cinnamomeus
CCTGTGCCCTGGGACACCTCTGCGTGTCACCCACACTCCCGACCCCCCCATTCCTCCTGGCTCCTGTGCCCTGGGACACCTCTGCGTGTCACCCACACTCCCGACCCCCCCATTCCTCCTGGCCCCTGTGCCCTGGGACACCTCTGCGTGTCACCCACACTCCCGACCCCCCCATTCCTCCTGGCTCCTGTGCCCTGGGACACCTCTGCGTGTCACCCACACTCCCGACTCCCCCATTCCTCCTGGCTCGGAAATGAAGAGCAACCCTGCCCTGTTTTGAATTGTTCAGCGACAAATAGGGATTAATTACCTGCTGATGGAGCTGCGTTAATGGGACAGAGTTCCAGTGAAACGCCGAGCAGCTGTGACTGCGTGTGCTGTCGCTGCAGCACCTGACAGCCTCTCTGTGGCCACCGCAGTCCAGCATCAAAACAGCTGCAAAGGATCCCTGTGGCCAGCTGCCTCAGCTTAGGCTTACCCCCAGTGACACCAGTGTGAAACTGGAGTTCAGCCACAGTCACGGCCGGGCAGAGTTAGGCTGTGGCTGAGGGCAATTCCTTCAGAACTGGGCTAATCCCGCAGCCTGGTCTTAACTAGCGTGGATGCAAGGAATCAGTGAAGTGCCTGAGTTGGAGTGGGAGGGGGATATCCCCTTTCAGGAGCAGCCTGAAGCTCCAAGGGGAAAACACATTGCAGATACCCTGCTCTGTCTCTGACTTGGAGGGAAAGGCTGGTGCCTTCCTATTGCCATCAGTGCCATCCTATTGCTGCTAACACCTGCTGACATAAAGCAGTCTGATTTCAGAGTCTCTGACCAGCATGCACTTTTGAGATCTCTTCCTCTCCCTTTTTCCCTTCAAAATGAACATATCAACAGAGAATAAGGTGAAGGTATAAGCTCTGTGCTGTGTCTCAGGCCACTGCCTATCAGCCTGACCAGGGAAAACTGGCTGAGGATGGGAACAAGCTAGTTTAGAGAAGAAACAAATCAGGGAGCAGCAGCGTGGCTCAGCAAGAATGAACAAGCTCTAATTTCATTGCCCTTTTTCCTATTGCAGGATCAAGGGATACCCAGTGAAATTGGAAGGAAGCGAATTTAAAATGGTGCAAGGAAATATTTGTACCATGTGTAATTAATGGCATTTGTTACCACGAGGTTTCACTGAGGCCAGGAGATTAGCAGGATTCAGAAAAGGATTAGACATTTATATGGATACCAAGAACATTCATGGTCACATTAGACAGGATATAAATAAATTTCAGAAGGGATATAAACTGTCAGGCTTCAAGGCACAATATAACCACTAACTGATGGCAAGGGATTAGGGAAAAACTTCCCTTGTGGGTGGGTTATTCTATAATTGTCCACTGTGGGGTTTCTTGCACCTTTCTTTGAAGTATCAGAGGGTAGCAACTGTTGGAGTGAGAAGACTGGATTAGGAAGGCTACCAGGCTCATCTGGTGTGGCAACTGCTGTGCTCCTTGGGGGTCTGTGAGGGTCACTTGAGAAATGGCATGGCTAAGAGGATGGCACAGGAGGTGTCATCAGACACCTGATTTTTCTTCAGACACAGACCTTGCTTTCCTTCGCTGTAAATTTCACACATAAAATAGATTTCCTATGCCTTCCTTACCAAGGTTTTTGCCAAAATGTACTCTATTTTTTAAGTGGTTTGTTAGTTATCTTTCTAAGTTCAGCCTTTGCATCTGTTTTCCCTAAAAGCTTTTGACTTGGTTCATTTATTGTTTGAAGGAGACCAACATGCTATCCTGAAACCCTGCCTGTGTTTCAAGGCACAATGACTGCAAGACTTGGTCTTGAGCAAGACAGAATCTGATCTCTTGTGTATTGTGTCTGCCTGCACTGGATTGAGCCAGCTCCCTGCAGTAACTGTGAGAGGAGAGGGCAGGCCAGCTCAGGGCACTTTGTCAACATGCAGGATCACTACAAAATACCAACAGTTCTGTGTGAAAGATCTAGAGGTGACAAATCCTCAGGCACACTTTCCTTTGGGCTAGTTACAGAATTCTACAGTATTACCTAATGCCCAGTTCTTCCAACTTTTGGTCCCCTGGGCATGTAAGGGGAGTTTATGTTGCATTTCTGTCTTGCTGTCTGCTGACATTCCTCCCTGAATTCCTGTAATGTCCAGCTGTGGCTCATCTTACTGCTGCATCTTTGCTTGTTCTTGACACTGGGTCAAACAGCTTTGTAGTATCCCCACTCTCTACCCTGCTAAGAACTTGGTGAACTTTAAATGAAGACCCCTAATCTCTCTTTTTGTCAGAAGAGCTACGGTACCAGTTTTGCCTAATGTTTTTTTGAATTAATTTGGCTCCCTCTATCGTCCCCATTATTTCTGTTGGACTCTGTTTTCTCTTATATTGTTCTTTTTATTCCAGGATGCTAGGGGCTGCCCACAATCACTTAAGGTTGTTTCCTTTTTCTAGATTCTTACACTGTTCTTAAAAGACTTCTTTAAACTTCTTATTCAAGCACAAAAAGCTCTGCTCTCCCACTGCTATTCAACAGGAGGCAGAGACTTGGTGAATACACTGTGGCATTTCCTCTTCTTTGATCCCTGTGCTCCTTCTCTTCCAAGCCACCTTTGGCTATGAGTTTGCTGTCCATAACTAACAAAACCAAAGCCTGCTCTGGCCAGTGTCCTTTTCAAGTATGCTATATTCTTCCTCTGATCATTTTTTTTTCCTAGGTTGCTGTTAAGACTTCCCCTACCACTGATTTTTTAGCTCAATATCCAGTCCTGGCTGCTCACTACCTTCCATACTTACACTCCTTCCCTGTTTTCTGTGCTTTTTCTCATCGTTTCTTCCCAAACTGGCTGAAGGTTGAGTCCTTGTACCATGCAGAGCCACACTGAGGCTGATGGACCCAATCAAAGCCTCTTGTTTTCATTGTTCCAGGTCATCTCTGGATTTGTGAGCTCACTTTCTGGAGGAAAAAAAAAAAACCAAACCAAATTCAAAGTGCCAAAAGCAAACTTAAAAAAAAAGTTGTAGAGATGCAGGGACTGCATGTCCCCATTCCTGTATGACAAATCATTTAATCTAGAAACAAAAAGAAGGGAGGGGTGTTTTCCACTTTCTCCAGAAACACCTGTCACCTGTGCCTGATCTAAAGCTAAAATGCAATATTAGGTTGATGACAGAACCTAGATCTCCTGTAGCCTGCCTCTGAAAGATAATAGATTACTGACAGGCACAGGTCAGTTCCTCACCAGCTGAAGTGATATTATCATTAATAAAGATCTCTTTTAAAAGAACTCTTAACTTCCTTGCATTTCCACCAGCTGGCTTTCAGCTAAAGCCCAGTGGACTATGTTCCTATAAACTAGGTTCAGGAGGAACTGCAGTCTTCCCTTGTAAGGAATCAAAAGGAAGAAAAACTTCCAGAAGGACCAACCAAACCTCAGATTCTGTTCTTACTGGCAGCAGGTTCTCAGAAGGACTTGGCTTTGTGAAGTTCAAGTTTTCCTAATTCAGGGGAAATGATTTAACAATAGATAAAGCCTAACATTTCTGTTCCTTCAAAACAGAACTTTTGCATTTCTGGCTGTGAAGAGCTTCATCTCCCTTTTCTAGCCTGTCTGAATTTTACTGCTTCTTTCTTCGTGCTGACTTCCCTCTACAATCTAACACCAGCAACTCTCACTGCCTTTCCTTCTTTTTGCTGAGTTATGAAGAAGAAGACAGATGTGATTTAGCCACCTACTTTCACCCCAAGCTACTTCTACCTTCTAGGATTCTTCATACTTTGATCCATCTTCAAGTCCCTTGTTCCCTTTTCAATGCCTCCTGAGCAAAGAGGTTTTTTGGTTTACATAGCACAGTGGAAAAGCGTTCCTGAACAGAGCAGAGGCTGCACTATGTAGCACTGGGAGGTCTGGCTTTGACCCCTGGATCTGCTTTTCCTTCTCAAGCAACAAATCAAGGAGGCTGAGGCACACACAGCGAAAAGGAAGGCACAGGTATTTCTGGGTAGTGGTAGAGCTGGAGTCATGGAGGCAGCCAGAGGGAGCACAGAAGAGGTGTGGAAGCAGATGAGAATTTATGTTTCTTTTAACTAAACCAGGAGAGTCAAGGAAAAAAAGAAAAGAAAAAGACATGTTGCATTTTGATAATTACTTCTTTGGAACCACTAGTTATGATGCCATAAGTAGGGAAAGCAGTGGCACACAAGGGGCTGACATAAGAGGCATGAAAGCCAAGAGGAGTGGTTGAAAGAGAGTGAAACAGATTTGAAATAGAGGACAGCATTGCAGTCAAGAGATTGTGTAGGATGAGAGAGACACAAGGGAAGCAGGGGATGAGAGAAACTGGTAAATACTCCGAGAGGGGGACGTAAATACTAATACTAATTAGCAGGGAGTAAGGAAAATTCTGTAGTCACAAACACTTGTGGAGTGGAAGAAGCTGGAATACTGTGAGGTAGAGAGAGAGAGTGGGGAATGTCTGAGAGATGGCAGTCAGGGAGGGAGGGATAAGCTGAATAAACCAAGAAATGCACAGTGAAGGCAAGGTCTGCTGGTGAGTGGGATGCTGCAGGGCTGCATAAGAAGGTGGACAAGGAAGGTAGAAAATGTGCAGTCTCAACAGCCTAACAATGTGAAGTTTTAAGTTATCAAGAGAAAAGATGAGGGAGTCAATAAAAAGGAGAGCCAGTTGTTAAGGTAGAGAATAGAAAAGAGATGGGTGGGTGCAGACAACAGCTGTGAAATGGAGGCATGAGAGAGAACAGGGACAGTGCTGGAAAGCGTGGGAGACAGGAACTGGAAACAGAAGTAGAACACAAGAAAAGTGTCATTCCCACTGGTTTTGGCATTGTGGTGCAGTGAACCAGCCTGCACAGGTCTGGTGCTGAAGCTGGATATGTGGTATCAATACACTTCAGCTACCACCAACAGGGCTCAGGTTTAGCTGGGACACAAACACTTCTCTCCAGCTTTGAGTCACCAGGTTTTCCATGATTCCTGCAGCCTGCATCCTGAGCAGTGTGGGTTTGAGGTTCATCTGCTGAAGAACCTGTTGCTTGGCTAGAATGCACTCTCTAGCTCCTCAGGGGCAGACCCAGCTGTTGTCATGGACACTTGTGAAAGATCTGTTTCTTTTGTCTCCTGGATGTACACATTCCATTTGTCCAATGTGAAAGCTAAGGTGAAAGCAGCCACTCTGAGAACCTGACCTAGCATCTGAGAATCTGATAGATTCTCCTTGCAGAATCCCAGATATTTACTCCACAACACTATTTTCAGCTGAACAAACCACTGGAAAGGAGAAGTAATTTCACATTACTGAAGTGTAGCCACACTTTCCATGAAGCAAAGCAGCAGTTGCACACATCAGCATTGGTTTAGGCAGAAAATTAGCAACATTGGGCCTCTTTAGCTTGCATGGACTCTCTTCCTTGAAAAACATCTCCCTACTGGGAATTTGGCTAGCACTGACGTGGCAAAGCACCCTCCATCAAGGCTCCTCTCCTGTGTGCTTTACTGAACTACATATCAAACCAACAGATCTAAGCCTTAGGTCTCAACAGATTTTCTGTTCCTAACCCATTGGGGCTGAAAACCACAGGTTGTAACTTGATGTTTTGTCCCCTAGAGAGCAATCAGCAGGCGAATGATAATTTGTGGCAATGGATTTAAAGCCAGGGAATGTGGATCTTTCCCCACAGAGCAGCAGCAGATAGGGGCCCGCTGCTTCGTGGGGGTTTGTTTGTGGCCATCCATGCTCACAGCTGCTGCTGGGTACATCTGGCAGAGAGATGAGTCAGACACGGACTGGCTTGAACAGCCAAAAAAGAAGATGGGGAGCCAGTGATCTGCCCTGGAAACCTCACTGGGGAGCAGAGTGGAGACACACACAAACCCCTAGGCTTCTGTGCCTCCCCAGGTCTGCTGTCTCTGCTCCTGCTGTCCACAGCTATTCCACAGGCAGGCAGCAGCATTTGGGCATAAACAAGGAGATGTTTAATTGTTTCCAGAGCAGCAGTTAGTGGTGCTGATATGTGTGCTGTGTGCTCCAGGACTGCAGCCTGCCTCTGAACAGCAGTGAGGGGCTCTTTGGGACTCACCACCACAGCCTGAGCTCATCCAGCTCAGGTGCAGCACGCTGTGCTGGGGAGTAAAGCACTCACAGGCAGAGGCAACAGCCCCAGACAAATGCAGAGGATGCTGCACAGCAGGGCAGTGCTCCATGCATAGCAGTGTCCTCATCAGTCACTCCAGCAGAGACAGATGATGCTCCTAGAGGGGAATTAAAATACCATTTTACTTACAAGCCACGACAATGCAGGTCTCTGTTCAACACCTTCTTAGATGGGGATTAGTGGTGTGTGAGCAGAGTTGGCAGAGTGGCTGAAAGTCTCCTTGTGGTAACCAGGGTTTCATAGTCTGGACCTGAAGGGGTGATGTGAAAAGGGAAAGCTGTACTTCTTGTGTAAAGCTGCTGATCTCACACGCTGTGAGAAGTGCTGAGCACCTACTGCACAGAGCAACGTGGCTCCTGTTCAGGGCTGGTGCCAGTGCTGTGCTCCCCACCGAGGGCCAGATGCAGTCTTGGTGTAAACCACTAAGCCCAGACAGATTAGAAATGGTCTGGCTGTGTGCACACCAATTCCTGCAGCTGTGGAGGGGTTGGAAAGGCAAAGCCCGTGGTGGTTTCAGCCAACACAGCCTTTCCAAAGCTTCCTTTGACACCCACCTGCCAGTTGCTTTTCCTGCTATGCTGCTTCTGTGGGGAGTGCAGCTCTCCAGTGCTAACTTGTTGTGACTTCACCAGCCTCCATTTCCAACATCACCAACACCTCCACGCTTTGCTGCTGCTGCTGAGAGGTATTCAAATCCCATTCCTTCCACAGCAGTCAGCAGAAATTGAAAGTGATTGATCTCTAAATCTTGCTAAGGATGGGACACCAGGCTGTGCTGATGCATGGGTCTAGAAATAAGGCAGAGCCTCACAGAGGGCTGAGCAGCCATCCAAACATTAGCAGGACTGAGTCATGGCTCCAGCTCTTTCACTGAATTGCTCTGTGACTATGAGTAAATCAATTCAGGTATATTATCCTCATCTACAAAATGGGAATGGTCATATTTAGATACCTCAGAGAAGTTGCAAGACTTAATTAGTTAATGCTAGTGCCTTGTCAGTTCTCATTACCATGGTATCTGTGTTTATTGCTCTGAAATTGTAAAATGCTACTTACATGCTAAACATTATTATTCTACATGAGGTGCAGTGACTTAATCCAGTTTCTCTGTAAATACCAAGGGCAGGGAGTTGACATTCCCAGTATTGGCTTTAGTGTGAGGTCTGCCTTACTTGTAGAAAAATCTCCCTGACATATAAGAAAAATTATTTCCTTCCAGATTCCTAATGTAGTTGCTCTTGAAACGGTTAAGCTGCATTATTACTGGTTTACTTAATTCAGTATGTGTAAATAAATTCACCTGGGATAAATATAATTTAAACTGGTTTAGACACAATGTTGGTTCCAGTGTCAGGGAAACAGAACAAGGTCAGAACAAGACTTTCAAAACCTGTCAAGTCACTTGGAGGAAGGTGACTGTAGGCAGCTCAAAATGGGGAATGGCTGGTAGATTCATGGACTGAAGGGATTTTAGGTGCCCAGCCTCAAAAAGAAAGAGCTAGTGACTAACCCAGTAAGTCATCTCCAGACCTTTCCCAGAGCAGTCCTGCTTGTAAGTGGGGAGTTTTGAGATACTCAGCTTTTCCTGTCATGGGTGAAGAGAGATCCTGAATGCCTACAGGAGAACAGTCTTGAACCTTGGAGCTGTTAGAAAAGACCTGAGATGCTGAAAGTGGGACAGGGGGCTGCTTGCACCCCTTCTCACCCCAGCAGCTGTGTCAGCTGGGATGGGGGGCCTGGATAGCCAAGGGCTGACAGCAGCCTGGAAGAGGCAGGCTGCTCCTCCCACTGCATTTCCTCAGGGGCTGGGAAATGGCTTTACACTTTGCATTTTGCACATATCACCTTCATCCTCCAAGGCACCAGTACCTCAGCCTGGTACTCAGCTCAGAAAATCAGCTCAGTGCCTCCCCAGGGCTGGAGGAAGCCACACAATGACAGTGGCTGCTCAGCTCTCTTTGTCA
Source organism: Hypocryptadius cinnamomeus (assembly GCA_013400635.1). Classification (NCBI taxonomy): domain Eukaryota; kingdom Metazoa; phylum Chordata; class Aves; order Passeriformes; family Zosteropidae; genus Hypocryptadius; species Hypocryptadius cinnamomeus. The sequence goes on from VYZP01009852.1 coordinate 101,239, forward strand.
CCAGCCCAGTTCAAACCAGGAGTGCAGAAGTAGAAAGAAGAGACCTGCTTGCACTGTCAGTGACACTGTCATCCATTGACTCCTCCAGCTGGCTCACTTTCAGCAGCTCTCACCAAACACCTGAGGCTCAGCTCCCGAGGTTCCCATGCTAGCAGGATATCAATAAAGCTGCTGGTGCTCCTTACAGTTAGGCAGGAAGGATGCTGTAGGCTCCTGAACAGAGATCTGATAAACAGATCACAGTCTTGGCCAGAAGAACCTCTAGGTTCCTGTTCCCAGCTCCCCAGACAGCTCTGCCAGTGCACTTCTGCTTTTCCCTGAGTTCAAGAAGAGGATCCTGCTGAAACCACCTGCCTGTGGTGGAACGGCTGCACCTGTGGAAGCACTGACTTGTTTTAAACCTGTGGCCTGATGAAAATACAAGTGAACAGGCAATGGAGAAAGGAGAAGGGAGAAAGGAGAAATTGGCAAGAGAAGGGCCAGCTGATTTATTCCTTCTTCTGCACTTAATATCTTTTGAGGTTTGGGTTTCCCACACCCAGCCTTCCTGGTTCACCCTCATGTCTAAGCCTCATTTTCCTGCTGGGAGGAGAGGGATGTGTGCCAGCAGCTCTGCCTGTGTGCCCCAGCCCCCCAGACACCGTCTGCCCTGCTAGACCATGGCACCAGAAAAACCCGACCACTCCAAGTTAATCACCCGGATCAACAATCCCATTTGCAAAGTCCTCAGCACCCAGCCATCCTGCAGTTATCTGCGTGGCCATCCTTGCCTTGCCTGCTCCCAGGGCCACTCCCAGCAGTGCAGGCAAAATGGGGTGACTTTGCTGGCAGCTGGGTCACCCTGCTTTATGCTCTCGTGAGGGCAGAATCTGCCCCCAAGCCCCAAAATGTGGCAGGAAGGCTTTGATTTATACATCCAGACAGAGCCCCACGGGGAACAGCCATATGGAAATAAAACCTATTATGCTTTACAATTAGAGAGGGGAAAAAGCTTAGGGTTAAAATATGATGTGGCCAAGCTATTAACCTTCTCATTTAGAATGAATGGTCACTAAATTACAGGGCACATCTCCTCCCTCCTCCAAGGAATGGCCTTATGAGGAGTAGCTGAGGGTATTCAGCCTGGAGAAAAGGAGACTCAGTGGGGACCTTATCACCCTCCACAACTACCAGAAAGGAAGCTGTAGCAAGGTGAGTGTTGGTCTCTTTTTCCAGGTAACAAACGATGTAACAAGAGGAAATGGCCTCAAGTCGTACCTCAAGAGGTTTAGATTGGATAGTAGGAAAAATTTCTTCACCAAAAGGGTTGTCAAACACTGGAACAGGCTGCCCAGGGAAGTGGCTGTGTCACCAGCACTGGAGATACTTAAGACATGTAGATGTGACACTAGGGACATGGCTTGGCAGTGCTGGGTAATGCTGGGGCTGGATGATCATGAAGGTCTTTTCCATCCTAAATGATACTGGTCCATTATGTGAGCAAGCAACAAAGCATAATTCATCCTGTCCTGAAAATATGATCAAATCCTGGCAGTGAGCCACAGCTGAGCCTGAGGGGGCTAAGAAACTTAAATCAGAGGACCAGCATATCAGGCAAATAGCAAATCCTCCCACCACCTCTTGTCAACATGAACACCCAGCTAGTGTTTGTTTTCCTACCAGTGACACAAAATGTGCAACCTTACCTAGAACTCCATGGGGAGAAAGCTCAGTTTCCACAGGGAAAATGTGCATTTGGGGAGGGAAGGGGATGGAGTTTGCAGAGATCCTAAGAGGCAATGTTGTACATAGATTTTAGCCAGTTCTGGTAGTTAAAAGTCTCCTTGGTAGTGTTTGGGCACAGTGAGAGATGTGGTAGGGAAGTGCTCTCTCACCCACCTCGGGTGGGAGATTTATGGTGCAGGATTTATCAGCTCTCTGTCTAATTCAGAATCTCTGAACAGCCACCACAACTCCACCCTCATCTTTCCAAAGCAAGTACTTTGTTCAACTGATTTTTCTTTCCCATGAGAGAGGGCTACCATTTATCTGAAGCAGCATCACAGAAATCCAGTTGAAAGCAAAACCAAGCAAAAATTCATTTAGCAAAACATTCAGATACCATTACAACAGTGATATTAATTATAAACCAACCAGACAACCAAAATTCCCCTGCAGCCTTTCCAACCCCAACTTGGAAGACCATTCTGAGGAAGATTAACAAACAGAAAGAAAAGCAAAGATGACTTGAAATAGAAGAGAAACCAGCCAAACTAATTCCTTTGATCCAGCTGAGAAAAAAAAATACAGGGGGGAAAGAGCTAGCAAAAATAGCATCCATTTGGGTTTTTGTAGTGCTGTTAGTATCAGTGATCATTCTGCCTCAAAATCCCAGTTCTGACAGGGTGTCCTTCATGCCAGCATCCACCACTGGCCTTCTCAGCTCCAAATTTCCTCCCACCTGTGGGGTGGGGGACACAGAGGAAGGCAGAACTCTGCAGTACCAAGATCTGGTCAGGGGCAAGAAGTATTTTAGGTACTCCCCATCCTTTTCTTGCTGTTGGCTGCTGCAGCTGCTGTGCTCTGTGCTGTTTCTTTGTAAGAGAGGGGGAAGGACAGAGGCAGATTTTCTTTTGAGGACTTACCAGTGCTCAGTGTTCTTCACCAAGTCCTGTCTCCAGGCAGAGCAGATACTCCCATCCTTCTCTTGTCCTTTCCTAGAGAGGTGCCTCTTATGGTTTAGCACCAATTTCCTGAAAATAATAATGAACTTAACAAGAAACCAATTATTTCTATTCTAGAACTTATTCCACCAGCCCATTTTGGGTGAATCCAGCCTGTAAGTGCCTTTACTTAAAGTCCACAAACTGCCTGATACTGATTGATTTGTCCCACATGTATGTGTTTCACCCATCACCTTGGGCTCTACACTGGTTTTATGCACAATCACAGCTGAAAAAACCCAGCTGATCTGAGAAAAGCCTTGATCTAGAAGGACAGAAATAGTTGTGTTATAGCACAGGGAATAGTTCTGGTGTTCACTTATGCTTTATGCCATAACTTTAGCAAAAAACCCACATCTAATTTTTAAGATTAAGCTGGCAGATGGATTTGCTTAGCTGTTTCTGAAGTTATGGCTATGAAACAGCAGATCAGCGTCAAGCCAAACTCTGTCACTGCAGTCATACCCACCGTGCCAGAGCCTCCCTCTTTCCCCACAGAGATCTGCCCTCAGAGCCACTACCAGCAAGGCACTCAGAGCACGAGAACAGCTAAAATTGCAGTGCTGTGACAAATATTTGCCCCTCCCAAAGTGCCTCTCCAAATCTGAGCTGACAGCACCTCCCTGGGAGATTGGGCTCTGCAGAGGAGCAGTGTCAGCACATCCACCCTCCCTGCAGGACATCCCTGCCAGCACCACCACGGCCACCACCCGAAGGCACCCGGGGCCAGGCTGCCAGGAGGGGCTGGCACAGGGCACAAATCCACCTCTCACCTATTTATTCTGGAGCCATGTGGGGGTTAAGGCTCTCTTTCCCAGTCGCAGAGTGACCCAGGTGGGGCTAATGAGTGCTTGCCTTGCTTAGCTAATTAGAGGCACTGAGGGCAGCAGGCTGCAGTTCTGGGCTGGGGCACTTGCAGAGGAGATATAGAAGTGGCTGTGGGGTTTATTTCTAGCTTTGTTTTTTGGGGTTTTTTGTGGGTTTCTTTTTTTTTCCTTGTGGTCAAGTTAAAAACCTCTGGCAGGATAGCATAGCAGAGATGGGAAAGAGCAGAGGGAGGAGGCTCCACAGCACACTTCTAGTCTGCATTATTCTGTGGTATGAGAAGGAGGCAGGAGTTAAAGATAAGGAAGGCTGGACCATTTGTTCCCATTCAAAGACAGATTTTCAGTGTGTGATCTAAATCCTTCAAAGGCCAGCCTAAGCCTCCCCACTTCCACAACTCACCGACCTCAGTAGAGGCTGCACAGCCTGCACTCTGCCCTGGGGCATTCTGTGGGACACTTATGGACCCCAAAACGCTCTGCAGGGGCTTCACCCTCCCTCCCCACCTGCGATGCATCTTCCTCTCCGTGGTGCTGCCCGAGGATGCTGAAGGAGAGCCTTCCCCAGCAGAAATGTTGGGAGAAATGGAGCAATTACAGCTGCTGGGCTGGGCACTCCTGCCCTGCCCCTTCCCGTTCGCACATCCCAGAGGTTTATGCCATTGGGGCGCAAGACCACGGACAGACAGACAGACAGACGGACTGACAACCGAGAGCCAGCGCTGCTGCCTGCAGTTCCCACCCGGCAACAGCAGGGCAGGGACTGGGAATCGGGGACAGCACTGGTGGGAGGTTCTGCAGCATGGACCGTGCCCAGAGGGGCTGAAATCGCCTACTCGGGAAGGTTTGGGGTGCAGGAGCCCAGGGCAGGGGGTGATGCTTGCCAGGGAAGGTTTGGGGTGCAGGAGCCCAGGGCAGGGGGTGATGCTTGCCAGGGAAGGTTTGGGGTGCAGGAGCCCAGGGCAGGGGGTGATGCTTGCCAGGGAGGTCATGGCCAGAGCTGCTAAGGCTGCTCCTGGTGTCCCACGTGTGGCAGTGGGCTGGCCAGAACGTGACAACTCAAAGGGATCTGGGTTTTATTACAACATCACCTCTATCATAACACACCCAAAGAAGGCTGCTGAAGAGCCTGCCCTGTGCTCACAGGCTTGACCTCAAAAAGTTGTGGTCTGAGCTCTCTTTTCCTTGCCTGCCCAGCCCTTCACCTACAAATTTCAGCTGCTGCTGAAAGGTGTTTCTTTTTCACCTCACTCTTGCAAGCCTCGTTTCCCATGCCTCTTTCTAGCTGTTATTTAGTTCCCTTCATGTTGTTTTCTCCTGTTTTTTTCTGTGTTTCTTTCACAGGAAGCAGCACATCATTATGGCTGGTCTTTCTCTAGGGCTCTCCTAGCCGAGGTCATTACTTAGCTGAGGAGATCCAAGGGGGTGGCTGTTTGTGTGGCTGTGAGACCTGTGAAAAAGCACCTAATCAATTCAGAAAATCATCTGGGTGGTAACCCCACTGTCAGCTTATTTTCTTCCCTTCCACTTAGACATCAAACTGGCTGAAGAGGACTCTGGGGAATGAGGCAGGCACCGAGAGCTCCTCCTCTGCAGACACATCTGTGTCTTTCATCAGCAGGGCTCAGGGAATACCACTAACTGGAGAGGGGAAAAAAATCACTTTGGAGCTGAGAGGCTCGTGGTCTCCATCCTCCTGCTCTGAAGAGACCCTGCCCAGTGGGGAAGCAATCATTTGGAAAGTGGCTAATGCACTAACACTGTTTGGCAGAAACTGTCACGTAACAGGCAGGACTGGGGAGGACAGGGACAAAACACACAGCAAAGAGGACATTAAGCTATGCCAGTGAGCAGACCCTGGCAGCCCAAACAGCCTGCAGTGGCTAAGTGGAGCAGCAATTGCAATAGGACATGCAAATGGCCTTCTGGTGAATGAACTTACTAATTGTTGCACTTTGCTTTCACTCAGTCTTCCTCTGGTTTGTGTCTTTGGGGACTGCATCAGAACAGGGAACTCTCAGAGCCATAAAGCCTTTACCATGGCCAGTTTTAGTCATTAGAAATAGAGATGCCTTGTGCTCTGAGACTCTGTGGTGTCATTCAGCAAAGTCACATCAGAAAGGCATTCTCTACCAGGCCAGCTAGCCCTCTGAAGGGGGAGTGTGCATGTGGATGCATGTGTCCTGGAGACACAGAAAGGTTTGTGTTGGGAGGGGCCTTTAAAGGTTATTTAGCTCCAGCTGCCCTGCAGTGAGAAGGGAGACCTTCAGCTACATCATAGTGCTCAGAGCCCAATCCAGCCTGACCCTGAATGTTTCCAGGGATGGGGAATCAACAACTTCTGTGTGCAACCTGTTCCAGTGTTTCACCACCCTCACCATAAAAATATTCCTTATTATCCAGTCTAAATCTAGTCTCTCTCAGTTTAAAACCAGCACTGCTTGTCCTATCACAACATACCACACTAAAAAACATGTCCTATCTTTATCTTTCTTACAAAAACCTATTTCAGTACTAAAAGGCCACAATAACTTCTCCCTAGAGCCTTCTCCAGGCTGAATAATCCCAAATCAGTCGTTCCTTAGAGAAGAGGAGTTCTGTCCTGCTGATCACCTTGCACAGCCCTCATCCCACCAAGTCTCACTGCCATCCATAGCCCCACTCTGGGAACTGGTCAAAACTTCCAGCCCAGGGCATTGCCACCGCCAGCCCCCCAAACCTTTTTCCATCCCATGGGGGGTCAGGGAGGGTTTTGGGGCCAGACTGGGGCGTGGGGAGCCTTACATTCAATCCCAGGGGACCCCAATCAGAGGGCCAGAGCCAGCAGCCTCAGAATCCTTAGCAGCCACCTGCCATAAGGACCAATCCTCCATTGTGTATCAACAAAGATTTGGATAAGAAGAAGGGGATTTTATACTCCTTTGGACTGAAATGATGGAAATCATGTAGGTTGCTGTTGTGCTTTACTTACATGCAAGTTATCATTAAGCAAATGTCTTTCCCAAAAAGCAGGGAACACTCACACATAGCCAGGCTTTCCCTATTTTCCATGCACAGTACAGTGGTTCTGTATTATTTAGCAAGAATACTGAACCCTCTGCAAAGATCTGCTGTAAGTTCAGCATGGGAGAGCAGCCTGAATTTGAGGTTTCCTTCCTTCTGCAAGGTTAAGTCACATCCTTAGGTCTCCTTTTGGAAAGCTAACAAACCGTGTTAGAAGAAAGAGAAAAATCTTTAATGGAGAAGCCTTGCACTCAAGAGAACACACAACACTGACCCAGGCCACAGTTCACTTCTTGGGTTCATTTCCTGCAGAGACACAGACAAGAAAACTGCACACCTTTTTTCCTGTTAGAAGCAAACTCTGATGCTCTTCACAGCCAGACAACTTTGACAAAGGATCTCAGAGGTAAACGAAAGGCTTTAATGTTTGTGAAGAGTGAATTAGTGCAAACAAATTCCTTGAAACTACTGTTTCTCCCTCAGAGGGAGAAAGCAGGAAACTCAACTACCTTTAAAGACAATGCCATCCCACAGAGCAAATTCTGTATAAAATCAAGATGTGCATTTGCTTCCTTTGGTGTCTCCAGCACTTAAAATAAAGCTTTTATCCTATTATATTTTAAACCATCACTGACAGCAGAAAAACAGTTCTTGCCTTATTTCCTCTATTTTACCAACATGAAATGTTCTACCCATGGATTTGGCCAGTAGTCTGGAAAATGTCAAGGTTAGGAAAGGCTGAGCTTCATTTGCTTTTCACAGATCTGAGTAATGAATTGTTCATTTTAAAGTATTGTTCTAGCTTGAAAAGCGAGTCTGCAGTGCTGGCATCATAGGGCTCCACATCTGTCTCTTAGTTGCTCTGCACTACGTTGGCTCAATTTATTAAACAGGGAGGGATTTTTATGTTCTGCAACCCTGCAAAGTAAACAGGAGCCCTGAGGCTTCAGTGGGGTTTTCCTCCTCATATGCACTTATCAACATGGCAAATTTTGCTCACTTAACAGTTCAGATCAATCTCCTACATTGGTGTTGCTATTGCAAGAAAACTGGACAAACCCAAAGTGCAGGAAAGGTAAGAGCGTCAAGAACTCACTTTTGACACTAGACAGAGTACTTATTTATAATTCTGAATGCAAATAGGAAGCAGAACCCCACAGTAAAAACAAAAGCAGAGCCCCCAGACAGAGTTGGGTAAAAGCCATTGTGGTTGCAGCTTGATAAAAGTCCATGAAAGAATGAGCAGCTCAAAAAGATTCACTGGGAACTCATCTCTGTGTTTCATTGTGTGAAAACCAGAGATATTCAATTACATTAGAAATCATATGAGGGCAATTGCAGGCAATCCCTTTTCACACTGTGCACATTTACCTATGGAATGTGCTTCTGCCATGTGTGATGGAGCCCAGGGGTCTCAGCAGGATTCAGAAAATAGTTCAGCAGGTCTCAAACATCTTTATAGGCAATATTAAAAGCTATAATTAAAGTAACAAAGGCTGCTAGTGATGTAAGCCCTGCTTGCCAAAGCTGAATTCAACCTTTCCCAGTGGAGTTTGGGAAGTGTTTCAGCAGTAGGGATGTTCTCCTGCTCATACCTGCTGAAGATTTTTGTGTCCCTGCCCATGATGCTGATCCCTGGCAAAAACAAAGATCTAGAGGAGAGCAAGAGTTAGTCTTATCTAACACAGATCAGTTTTTCTATTTTCTTTAAACTGCTGAGCATCAAATATGCCACTGTAATCCTGACCAGTCCTAAGGGCAATGCAAGGTTGGAGGGGTGGTGTCCACCGAGTCCTGACCCCCGTAAGGGCTCATGTTGGGCACTTATGAAAAGGTGCAAAGAAATCCTTTGCCTTAAACAAATGTCTTGTGGCAGCGAGTTCCACAGCTTAACTACTTAGGTGGGAAGCAGAAAGGCAAAATTTCTTATTAATTTCTCCCAGAGGTTGATTTCACTGGCTCTGCTGCAGCAGTGGCACTTCCAAAGAGAAAGCTTCTGAATGTTTTCTCCCTAAAAGTGCTTTACCCATTTGAACACCCCTGCAGTGTGCACATACCAGCTGCAGTTGCTGAAGGGCTGCTGGCCCAGTGACACAATTCCCCTGGGCTGGAATGGAGACTAAGGGTTTGTCAGCACCCAAAAAGGGCCCAACCTGGTGTCTGCTTGATTGTGTGAGAGCCACTGGAGTTACCCCACCAGTGGTTTCCACACAAGTGATGTCCTGTGGCAAGTGCTGCCAAGTACAGCAGAGGAGTGAAGGGGGAGAAGAGCAGCCCCCAGCCACAGCAGGACCTCGGGGCAAGCACGAGGGCTGCAGCCTGAGCAAGCCAAACAACACGTGTGAGCCTGCCTCAGCCAGGTGTATTTAGCGTCTTCCAAGGTTTCCACTTCTTTCCTGGCCACTGCACACAGCTTGAGTGGTCCTGTGGCTGCTGTGGGGCTGGAGCCTTGCAGGAGGAGGGTGAAGAGCTAGAGCTGAGCATCCCTGGGGTGGCTGTGCCTGGGATTTGCAGGGGGATGTGTTGGAGGTGGGGAGCAGGTGGCACAGTGCTGAGCTGCTCAGCTGTCTTGTGGCTGGAGAGGGATGGACGCAGCTGGGTGAGGGGAGGGAAGGGAAGAGCTCAGGGTCTGGCAGTCCTTCTGCTTTACAGGGCTGTGGCCAGCAAAGGAACAGCAGAAAGGGATCCCATCCCAGCAGGGAAGCAGGGCCCTGTGTGGTTTTGATCCCGGGAGGGGTAGTGCCACGAAGCACCCAGCAAGGGGCACACACAGGGTCTGTGACAGCCCTTGTGCTGGGGTGAGTAGCCTGGCAGCAGCCCCTGCTGTGTGCCAGCAGGGGCCTTGGCAGTGCTCTCTGGGGCATAGATTGATATCTGCTCATGCAAATAACCTGGAAGTGTCCCCTGGAGTGGGACAGCTGGTCCCCGGCAGCGCTTTTGGGAGCATTCTTTATGTGCCCATGTAAGTACCCTGGCAATCCCTTTTGGGGCTCGCCAGCAGGGGCCCTGGCAGAGGCCAGGAGCAGCATCCCAGTGGCTGAAGCCATGCCAGCTGAAGCTTTCCAGCAGCAAAGCTTTCTTCTGCCCCGAACAAAGAACCAATGTGGCCAGCATTATTGATTTGTTTCGTGACTCGCGCTTTTAGCGTGGCAGGAAAAGACCAAGAGGAGTTTTAATTTGTCCAAATGGTTTTAGACAAGGTTAATAAAATTCATTGATAAATGGCACTTTTCATTAAGTTTTAATTACAGTGTCATTTCAACAGGCTGGATGTGCACAGTTGTGGTGTTTGATTTTTTCATTTAAAGTGACGCCTCAGCAAAGTTGGTGGTGTTTGTTTTTTTTTCATTTAAGGTGTGCTTCCCTGAGTTCAGTGATTAATTTCCATTGTGGACCAAGGAGCTGCCAGGCTGCTGGAGAGCCTGACTGCCTCAGTGAATTCCCTTTGGCCCCCATCCTGTGCTGACAATTACAGCTATTTAGGCTAAAATGTGAACCTAGCACACTTTTGTACCTTGATACATCATCATCTTGGTCCAGAAAGGGTGCTGGTGGCTGCTAGCCATCTCTCCTCCTCAGGGACTGGTGAGGATGCTGAGTGTTTCATCTTTACTGTTGTCTCCCAGAAGTGGGTTTGGAACACCTGAAAGAGATGCAGACAGGATCTGGTTCAGGTCAACTCACAGCAGGGTGAACAAACAGAAGATGCCAGAACCACTGGTCAGTTAGGAGCTCGGTTTGGCTGATAGTCCTCCCTCTCCAGAGTGAAAACCTGAATACTGTTTTAGCTTAAAAAGGTCTGTGTACACACATATTATCCCTGAGACAGTGCTCCCTCCTATGCACTGCACTGATTTCTGTCCCCAGCTCAGTTTCAAAACCTCGTTAACACAGTTATTTTTAAGCAGTTTGCAATTTCACTATTTGCTCCCTTTCTTAGCAGCAAATTTCCACATTCTTTCCATGTAATCATTATAAAAGTGGAGAAATTCACTACTGCAGAAGGCAGAGGGTTGTCTGGTAAAGACCTTTCACTTTAAAATGCCCACTGCTGTTACCATCAGCATCTGAGGAGCTGTGGTGCTTCAGCCTGGGGATTGGCAGCAGATTATATTCATCCCTTGCATCTCCACCTGCCTTCAGAAGGCTCACACAGCATGGTAGCTGGTGTCAGGGCTCTGAGATCATCCCCTGGGGGTTTGACTGCCTGGGTTCAGGGCTGGCTTAGATAATCACACAAGTGCCTGATATCGAAGAGAGCTCTGCAAGAAAGCTCTGCTACAAAGCCCTGGTGAGGGCCTGTCAGGCTGCTCACTGGCTGAGGCTCCCCAGCTGGGCTGCCTTGCACCTACAGCTGTGCCGCCTTGCACCTACAGCTGTGCCATGTACTCTGTTTATGTGGACCTTGGTCTGTGGACTTCAGCCCCTGAGCTGACCTTGCATCTGTCTCGTCACCGAGGACTGGCCTGGCAGTCACTGGGCTGTGGCTGAGCCTGGCTGCCATCCCCAGATCTGCTCTGCTCTCCTTGCTTGAATACTGTGTGGCTGCACCTCTGCCAGTCTGGCCACTGCCCCAGACCTGCCTTCTGCCACCCCCAGCTCCAGGCTCACCTTCCTCCATGGGGCCAGCCCTCGCAGGTGACNTGGCTCCCCAACATGCCACTCTGGAGGGGCTGTGCTATGGGATGCCAGGGTGGGCTGAGCCCTGCAGCTGAGCTGGCTCCCACAGCTGGGGGTTCCACGAGAACCTTGCAGCAGCACGCTCACACAGAGCCACTCTCAGAGCTGGCAGTGAGGTTCAAGAGACAAGGCATGCTCACCAACACTAAAACAAGGTGGACTTCAGCTCTTTGTTCCTAGGGTGGGCTGAAAAGTAGTTGTATTCTCATGCTTACCAAAAGACATGGGCTGTTTGGGTCAAAGACCCCACAAGCCTCCTTAAAGTGTCTGTCTGTGCCTAAACTTCGTGAGTTCAGTCATCTCATTGCAGCTTGTGGCTGAAGGTCTTGTAAAAGTGGCCCTGGCTGTGTGCTCCATGCCTTTGTCACCCTTTTAGGGTGGGTGCCTGGGGACTGGGCTGCTTGCTGTGGTGAGGCAGGCAGTGCTGCAGTGCTTTAGGGAAAGAGCATCTCTCAGGGAGATGCAGGGATTTAGCCAAAGGTGAGATTGTACCTATCACTCCCTGCAGGGTAAGGCTGGGAGGTGCCAGGGGACAGGGGTGTGTTGGGCTGGGTTGAAATGCCTCTGAAGAACAGGATGAACAAGTCTAGGCATGCCAGAAATGCCCTGAGCTTTGTCTGTAAGCATCACCAGTGGCTGGGCTCTGCTGTGCAGGGCGTACCCTGGGCAGGTGACTGGTGCTGGGATGAGCACCCTTCACCTTGCTTTAAACTCTGTTGCTCAGGTGTTGCCACAGCTGAGAGCAATACAAATCCCTGCAGAGCACAACCCTGCCTAAGGAGCTTGGGGGAATGAGGTTTTGCTGGCAGGGCTGCTAGTGCTGACTGGCTTGAAGCCAGTGTCTGCATTTGCAGCATGGTATATGGAGGTACCTCCAAAGGGAACTGTGCAGAAGCCTTGTTTTGACATCTCAGGGCTTTAATAAAGTTTGGATGTTTGCCTGGACAGGATGAAGCTTGGCTACAACACAGGCACTTTTGGCCAGTCGTGTTTTAACCCAAATGCTCCTCACTACTGTTAATTTTTTAGCATAAACCCGTTCTAAATGTTGACTTGCTTGCCTCATGCACAGGAGGAAAAGAAACCATACAAAATGGGGTGACTTCTGAGCAGCTGAAGGTCGGGTGTATCTGCTGATGTGCTCCCCAGCCCTTGCTATCCTCTCTTCCAAAATCTTTCTGGAGCCTTAGAGTACAAGACAGAGCCATAGCTCTGGGATACAGTGTAGAATGTCTCCTCTGGTGAGACTTCCATGAGAGGCTGGGGTCAGAGAGAGAGAGAGAAACATGGTGCAGTGTCACTGCAAGGCCTTGCACTTTTTAGTGATTGGGCTTGAAGTGTGTGTGATGGTGGAGCTGTGTGGGTGAAGCAGACACAGAGAAATGGAGAGGCAGAGAGATAAGAGGATGGTTGACATGCAGACACAGGATGTCCTGGCAGAGGTCACAGGGAGCTCACAGCTGCAGAGTGACCACAGATGAACTCAGATCCTCTGTGTCAAGGTGTGATGAACCCCAGGGACAGAGGTGGAGGGATTAGGACAGCCATGGTTGGATTTTGGGTCTGTCTGGGGAAGTCAGGTAGGTGGAGTAGGAGGCTGGGAGTGGGGAGGATGTTTATATGGAATACAGCTCCTAGGAACAGGAATTTTGCCTGCTTTTATGCTAGGGCAAATCCCCCCAAAAGCACACTAACCCCCATGAGTCAGCACAGCCTGGGGATGGACAGACACCATAGGTCAGGCAGGAAACCTGACGTGACCAACACAAAAAGCAAGAAACCACTTCCCATGGTAGCACTGGGCTTCTACCCTCCCTAAAGTCATCCCCCCAGAGAGAGAGTCAAGTACACTTGTAAATCCAGGATGTTTTGGTCGCCTAGTTTGCTCTCATTTTTGTCCCTGTGGGTAGGAGAGGAAAAGAATACAAGAATACCAATAATAAACTTGAGGCTCTGGGAGTCTTTGCACAGAAGGCTTGGTGACAGCTTGGGACCTGCCTTGGATGGCACTGAGCCCCTTTCCCAAATACCCAATGCTCTCAGCTCGTGCCCTGGGAGCCCTTGGCAGGCTGCTGTTTGCCCCCAAAGCAATGGGGTGTTAATACACACCGGCTCACTTGGTTTTGTGCTTCCCCTTCCCAAGACCTCCAGGGTGGGGTGACAGCAGCAGGGAATTGGGGGGGGCAGGTGTGGAGGGTTGGAAGGAAACGATGCAGTTTCACTTATTTATTTGCATGCTAAGCTCCAGCAGCAGCAGTGACAGCCGGGTGTGTGTGCTGACTGCTGAGCCCCTCTCGTTAGAGGGCAAATGCTGATGGAGCTGCTTGGCTCCTGGAGCTCTGAGCCCTGCTATTGTGAGCAAGATTTGAACTTTTGCAGGTGTGCTGGGAACAGCCCAAAGCACCTTGTCTCGGTTGCTGGCCAGAGGAATTCATGGCTATTATATTTGGGAGCCAGGCAATGATTACAAATCAATGACCCCACTCCCAGAGTGATTCATCATTAACCTGGGAATTTAGCCCTTTCCCTGGCTCTCTCCATCAGCAGCTCCTGCTCCTGTGGCATCTCAAGTGTCTTACTCATTTTGAATCATTGGATAGTTATGGATGTAGCTGAGGAGGAGTGGAAGGACAGATGCACTGGGACATGGTCAGGCAGCTAAGGGGAGGGAGGGCTTTTGAAGGGACATGGGGCACCTTGAGGGTGAGCAGAGCTTGGCTATAGACTGGGGAACAATGCTGCCAGCAAGACCCAGGGCACAACAGCTTTCTCTCTGCTGCAGGGCTCCCACTGATGTCCCTCCTGGGCTGGGAAATGGTCCATGGTTTTGCCTGGCTGAGACAAACCGGGGTGGAAAGAAATAAAAATACCAACCTGTGCCCAGTCAGAACAAAGCAGGGGTTATGCAGCAGTCCAGTGGGGAGGTTTTAATGACCCCAAACAACCCAGAACAGCCTATTCTTAACAATAACTTATAGCACTTAGCACTGTTACATGTTCTTAGCATTTTGCAGGCATGAACCAGAGACTGGGACTGCTTCAGAGCAGGGAGTGAGCCTGGTGGTCTCACCCAGGCCCGGCAGAGGCAGGGACTCTCCACAGCCTGCCCTCACTCACCTGTGCACCTGCCCACCTCTGGCTGTTTTCCTGCCCCTTGCCCCACCTCATGGTTTCCCTCTCCAAACTAGACTATGTCTCTTATGCAGACTTGTTTTACAACAGCTGCTGGCCCAGGGACCACGGCTATTGCACCAGCAAATACAGCAAATACCATCACAGCTAGGCAGCCAAGTGGTTCCATTTCACAAATGAGGCAGCTGGCACAGGAAGAATAGCTAACTGGTGAGCTAGGAACACATTTCCCGGCTTCAGTCTTCTTTTCCTGGCCTTACAGTGATATTTCCAGAAAGCAGCTTAGATTACAACATGTTCAGAGAGGCTAGGAAGCTAAAAGGCAGCCCCACCCTCTGTGCTCTCAGAAATGCTCCTTGGTTTGCATTTGGCTCACACAAAAATGGGTGTCCCTCACAGAAAACACAGCCAGGTCTGCATCACCCCTAGGTCTTGCCTCTGCTGGATTTAGCTCTGTAGCTTTCGCTGTCACCCACACACGTGCCAGGCTTTAACTGGGGCTGGGAGCTGCGGTGGCACACTGCAAGCTGACCCTCCACAGCAGCAGGAGGGACTCTGCAGGACCTGAGCTGCAAGATAAAGTGAGAACCACACATCTGCAAGCCTGTTGCTGCTGCCTCTGTGCTCCTTCCCCTCTCCTGCACCCCCAGATCTGCCCAGTGCAGGGCTGCTGCTGCTGCCAGGAGCAGGGTGGTGGGAGCCTGTGGCCACAGCAGGGCAGAGGCAGGAGGGAGAGGTGGGGAAATGCTCTGGGAACGGAACCTGTCACCTTGAAGAGGCTCAAAAGGTTTGAAGGAAAGCAGTTCACACGTGGAACTGAAACTGAGGCAGGGGGAACCAGCTGTGAGCACCCAGTGCTGGCCAGCAGCTATTAAAAGCTTCAGATGCATCTGAGGTGCAGCTGGGCATAAAGAAGGGCAGCTTGCACAGACACACCCAGGACAGGGGCTTTGGAACACTGCTGGGTACAGCTGCAGCAGCTGAGAGGTCAGCAGGGGCTAGGAACCACCCCAGGAAGCAAGGAAAAGCTGGGCTGTTTGATGAAGGAGCAGGGCATGCCTGGCTAAACAGCACGTGGGACCAGAGCCAGGGAGATGGAGACTATTCCAGGGGCCACACAAGACTGGACAGGAACTGCAATCACGCTCCTGTGGACAGACACAGAGCTATTGCAAAACCTCCAAACAGGCTACTTGGTTCTCAGGAAAAATGCAAAGAAGCTGAGAGATGTGTTGGTGTGGAAATGACAACTGTAACATTCCCTGCTAGTCCTTGAGACAGGCCAAGTCTTCCTATACCATGCCTCAGTTCCCAGGGAAGCCTGATGCCGGGGTTTTGGCTGCCTGCAGGCACTAGATGAACCTAATCCTCCCCCAGATGGGGCTCCTGGTTGTCCTCTTCTCCCTCTTTCCACCTTTCACGTCCAGATAGATCCCACCTAAAAGCAGCTGTGGTCCTATTTCACCAAGACTTTTTATTTTCAGAGCATACACCACATTTTAATAGAGAGCAAAGCATCTCAAACACCTGCTTATTTCCTAGTCCAACCCCTACAACATCTGTACAAAACTCTCCTGGCAATGTCTGCAATTGTTTATGTGGAAAAGTCCCATCAAAGAAGTTTTTGAGCACTGGACTTTGGGTTTGTTTTTCAAATGTGATTTGAAAGGATGAACCACTACAAATCTCTGAGGCCCTCTGGCAGGCATTCCCAAGACCCCTGCCTGGCTGTAAGCTATTTGAGATCCCCCACACGGCGTTTTAACCCCCCTCAGTGCTCCACAGTGGGAATCTGTCTCCAGCACCCGATTTCTCACTACACAGCCACTTTTCCAACTGCCTGGGCTGAACTTGGTTTTATGGAACTAATGCTAGGCTTCACTACTACAAGAAAATTAAAGCAATTCCCTTCCTTCACTGATATTGGTCCCTTGAAGGTACTTGGAGGCAGAACTCTCGTCCCTACTGAACCATCCCTTTTCACTCCATGGGCTTCCCTCCTCACACCTCCCACCCTCGAGCTGCTTTCATCAACCAATCGCTGCTGCTGGGCATATTTGGGTCATCTTTCCATTCCCTTTTTGGAAGCAGGATCATCTAGAGACTCAAGGAACACCCATCCTGCTGAGGGGCAGGCAAGGGGGCACAGCCACCCTCTGGACATGGTGCCATGGACAGGGCTGAGGGAATATTTGGGATACCTAGCTGACCCCTGCATGGATGCTGGGACTGATCTTAGTGACAGCAGAGAGTGAAGGGACCAGGAGAGGAGGAAAAGCTGGCAGGTGTGTGGCTGGGACAGCCAGGGAGGGGAGGGTGGGCAGCCTGAACACCCTGCTTTCAGTCCATTGTTCCAGCTAATGAAATCTAACATATTACTGACCAGACTCTACTGTCTCTGCCTCAAAAACAATCTTTGTGACTGCTGTGGGTTGTTTTCAATAGTTCTGAACTTACAAGACAGTTCTTTTTATTTTAATATTTGAAATTATTCAATTTTTGGACTAAATTAAACCAACTGGACTTTGTTCTCCCCTGGAAGCTGTTTATGTAACATTTGTTTTAAGTTGTTTAAAACTCCTAAGTTTAAGTGGTTTAAAACTCAGTCCGTTGAACTGTGTGAAATAAAATGCTGAAATTACTGTATTTGTTGTGATTTTTTTTTTTCCAAGTCCATCCCCCCTCCACCTGACTTGCTTCCCAGGCTCGAGTTCAGCCCTGTGTCTCAGGGCAGCCGCCTGGATCGATGCCCGCCCCATTCCCAGAGCTGGCAGAGACTGGGCAAGACCATTTCGGGCTACAGATCGCTGCTTTCTCAGATATAAAAGCGTCAGCGAGCAGAGTTCGCAGTGTCGCCGGCATTAAAGGCTCTGTAGCCGATTAGGATTAGATATCCAAGCCCGTGTGTATCCCTGGGACAGCGAGCAGGGCTTCGGAGCGCCCCTGCACCCGTGCGCTTCTCCCAGGGTATTTAAAAGCCGCGTGTGCGTGCCAAGGAGCACATGAGGCTCCGCACAGACAAGCCCCTGGAGATGCCCTCGCTGGCAGGCACTGATGGGTTAAAGATCTGGGGGTTCCCTGAGCGACCCCGCTTTTTTTGGCAGCCCGGCTCCTCAGCCGCTGCCCGTGTCCCACTTTCTCATAACCTCGCCTGCCTCCTCCTCCTCCTTATATATTCATGAAGCAGTGCAGCTGGGGTGAAATAAAAGCTGGGCGGCTGCACAGGAAGAGGAACTCCGTGTGCCTCGCTCGGCACGGCCGGGACGGACCCTGCTCTTTATCCCGATCCTTATCTTTCTCCGGGCCGGGCCAGCGCTGGCTCGCAGCAGGCAGAGCCGCTCTGCGTGAGCTCCGGGTGCCAGGAGGAGGAGGAGAGCCAACAGTGAGTGAGTCAGTCCCAGCACGGTTAAGATAACACTTTCTGGGGGATGTTTCCTTTTCTAAGCTCAGAGCCAGGCCTGGTGTGGGGCTGCAGCCACCCCCCTGCTCTGTTTGCTCCCCAGCACACCTTCAACCCCCAGGACCCACTAAAGGGGTTGGGGATGTTTTCCTGGACCTACAGGTGGAGGAGAGGCTGGAAGGAGAAGACACAAGCAGGGCCTTTCTATGTCGTTCATATAGGCTTATTTCAAAATATTGAGCCCTTCTCCAGCCTGTTTTGCTCTGGAGAGATTGGCGCGGAGGGTCACTAAAGCCTGGTGCTGAAGGATTATATTGCAGTTGTGCTTTTTGGGGGGGAGGGAGAGCGCTCAGAGTTCACATGTGCCTGCCTCCTGTGATCTCTTACTGCTCCCACAGTCTCACTTCCATCCCCTTTCCTCTGGGATTGCAAGGAAAGGACATACCTCTGTTACTGCACAGAAAGCCTTGGGGTGTCCTGCCTGTAAATTAACCCTTTGGATAGCTGGAATATACTAAAAGGGTGCAACAGGAGTTTCTCTCAACTGGAGGGAATTGGGATCTGATCAGCTCAAGCCAAGCCCCTTAGCTGGACATTATCAGCACAGCCAGCACCTCGGCACCAGCACCCCTTATTCAATGAGAGCTCCATCCCAGCTTGCAAGCAGCATCCTGACCCCACCAATCCCCCATTCCAGGGCTGGCCCTTTGCCTTACTGCATGATGTGCTGCCAGTCTGATCCAAGGGGCAGCATCTCTTCACCCTACCCAGCCTTGCTGTGTGTAGTCAGCAGCTGTAGGGAGTGTGCTGACCCATTACCCCAAAATTCAGGGGACACTGGTACCAGGTGTCCCTGCCAGCACTGAGCATCCCATTAACCCATTGCCTCTGCATGATGGGCCAACAACTTCACATCCCATTGCCAAGGTGCTCCCTTCTGACCTCTGCTAATGCCTCAGTCTTTTCTCCCTGTCCAGGTGCAGCTCTAAGATGAAAACTCCACCTGGGCAAGGTGTAAGGCTGGCATACCTTCTCCTGAGTCTGGCTGCCCCCTGCCTTCCCAGCCCCCTCTGGAAGGACCGGGACTCCCTGATGCAGGAGGAGAAAGCCCATCAGACAGGTGGCAACTTGGTGCTGAGTAGGCAGGAGCAGCAGCTCAGTGCAAAGCTCGTAAACCTCAAGAAGAAGGAAGTGGAAGCAGCCATAACTACAGGACAGTTTCCTCCAAGCATGCACTTCTTCCGGGCAAAAAGCCTCATTGACCAGAGCACGGTGTTCAGCATCTTAAAGCGCATGCCTAAAGGTAGGCTTGGCTTAAGGAGTCTCATCTTACTCATCCTTTCTCATCTTTTGCTTTCTGAGCTGGGACAAAACACAGGATGTGGGAGACAGGCTTCTGAGAGCTGTAAATTGTGCTCATTGGATTTCAGGAAAAGCCCTGAGGAGAGGAAGAGGGGGATGGATTGGGTGAATACACATTTCCAGCAATTGTGGCATTTGGTTTAACTTACAATATGGATCCTTAAGTCTTTCAAGAGTGGAGAAGGAACAGAGGAAGCAAAGACAACAAGAAATAACAGACATCCCCATTTAGTCAGCATGTTCCAGCCAGGGCCTCTCTTTTTCCCACATACATATTCCACGAACAGGCTACCAACCTTATTCTGTACCTCAGCCAAATGTGTTGCATCCCCCAAAAACGGTTTCTGCAGGTGGTTCTGTAGCAGACCTGGAAGTGTGTTGGAAAGTCTGGGGGCACTAGAGGCGAAGGGGCTACCTCTAACACTGAAATCTTTGTGTTCTTTGCTTGTTGTGTACAAGTCAAAGCACTTAAAGTGAGCTTGTAAAAGGGAGAGAGAGCAACATTTTACACAGGCAGGTAGTGACAGGACCAGGGGGATCAGTATTGAATTAAAAGAGGAGAGATTTAGATTAGATATTAGTAAGTCTACTCAGAGGGTGGTGAGGCACTGGAACAGG
>VYZP01009853.1:0-19578 GCA_013400635.1 Hypocryptadius cinnamomeus
ATTAGAATTTCAGCAAAGAAGACACATCCAGGTTAACTCTATTTCAGCAGCCACTGGTAGCTACAGGAGCAAAGACAACCTAATGTGGAATGGTAACTGGGAGCCCAAATCTCCCAGCTCCCACTGAAACCTGCCCCTGATCCCCTGCCAGAGGTTCACCTGTCGAACATGAGTTTGTGCACATTTTGCAGCCACATGCTCTTTTACCTCAGTGATCATGGGCAGGAGCTTTCTTTTCATGAGTCATAACACAATATTTCGATCCTTTTCTGCCACAGGAAGCAAGTCCTGGAGAAAGCTGCAGCATCATCCAGCACAGAGCCACGGCCCCAGCACCACCTCCATCCCACTGCCAGGTCAGTCCTGCATGGAGCAGGCAAAGCTCTGCATCACACAAGGTTCTGTGTGTCTGTGTGTCGTGCCCCACACAGGACCACACGATTCAAGATGTGTCACTTCTCAAAGTCACCATTATTTAACTGAGAAAGCACATGAATTGATAGCACTTTATTAGCATTGCTGGCACATCGCTCCTGCAAAGCAGAGTGGCAAGCGAGGTCACTTCTTCATGCAAAAGAAAGGTGTTTTATTATTCCAATACTTGTTTTGATCTTTAATTTATTTGCTTCATGTTAAAAAAAAATCAGTGACAGATATGTTGATTCAGAATGTCTGTTAACAGTAGTGCTCTGAGGTTTATCAAAGAAAGAAAAGTTTGAAAAGGTAACTATATTTTCAAAAAGAAGGCAAAATCAGAAGTCAGATATAACATGAGTGTATTATTTTTTAAACCTTTCCTGAAAACTATTCTTGAGCTTTAACAGCAGCTGTTGCTTCAATTAGATTTTCCTTTTTTTTTTTAATTCTTCAATTAAGATGTTAAAAGAAGTAAGTTTAGATTTATATTTAACTTAATCAATGAGTCAATAATTATAAAACACTGCAAATGATGAGGGTATCTAGTATTAACATGAGTTTGGCCCCTCATGCAGGTAGCTAATATACACAGGCTTGAGACATAGTCTACAGAAGTCACCTGAAGTCTCCCTAATAACTTTAAGAAGCTGCAAACAAAACTATTGCATAGAACATTACAAAGCCCACCCCTGCTCTAGAATTTGCATGGCAAACTGTTCTTCACCCTGAAATTATCTTCTGTAATCTCAGGATGTGGTTTTCAAATGTTCTGCCACTAGTCATGATGGCTACACAGAAGAGCTTGAAAAACTTAGCTGAAGGTAAGACACTGCAAGAACATATCACTGAGTTTTCGAAGTCTGAAATAGAGTTTGTGAGAAGCAGGAATGAAGCATTCATCTGAGAGGCTCATTAAATCCCAGACCCTGGAGTAAGAGCTGGAAGAGAATTCGATGTGTGGGGATCTAAAGAAACAATGGATTCCAAATCAATAGGTAACACAATTGTTGCTGTAACTGCATGATGTTCTGTTTTTCCATTCAGACTCCACTTCCCCTTTGGCCATATCCCTGTTATCATGAAACTAAACAGCAGATATTTCATTCATTTTGCTGCCTCAATAACTAATCTATCACCTGAACTACTTCTATGTGCAAGATCAAAAGTGCTGTTGAAGCATAGGTGCTTGTTGTCAGGTTTAAGGAAAAAAAAAAAAAATTCTAATTTGTTGAAGAAAATCCTGCATTGGAAAGGAAAAAAAAATAAAACAAACCAAGAAGTGGTGAGGGAGAGTCAGTGTTGATAGTGGGAAAAGCCTGAGGATGTGCCTTGCATTGCAGCACATCATCACACGTCGTCAGGGATGGACTCTCTGCCTGAGGATGCAGGCTGTGCTTCCCGGAGAGAATAATCCTCCTTCCCCAGGCGGCAAAACCTCTGCTGATAGCAAGGATATGGAGTGGAGGGAATTGCTCTGAGAAATGCAGGGGAGTGCTCCCACAGCCCAGCTGGAAGGGGAAACAGATAAACCCCTTGTATGGCTTCTCCTCAGGGAACAGCTCAGCACTCGTGAGGGGTTTTGCAAAAAGAACTGAATGTTCTTCCGAGGCCAGGGAATAATTTTGCAACAGGTCTGGGGGCACCAGAAAGGAGCCCTGCTTGGAGAACAAGCTCTGGGGGTGGCAAAAGTTGTTTCAACTTTCTTTTTGTCAATTTAAAGAGTATCGCCTGAGGGGGTCTTATTGCTGTGTTCGGGGATTTTTTTTGAGTTTCTAATAGAATTTGTAAAAATTTTTAACACTTTTCAGTTTTTAAGACATGCAGAATCACAGAATCATCAAGGTTTGAAGAGGCTTTTAAGGTCATCCTGTCCCATTATCAGCCTAGCTCCAAAAAAAATACCCCTAAACCACATCCCAGACACCTCTGGAATACTGGCAGAGACAGCAACTCCACCACCAGCCTGGACACTCTTTCAGTGAAATTCTTATTTGTAATCTCTAATCTGAACCTCCCCTGGCACATTTTAAGGCCACTTCCTCGTTTCTTCTCATCCTTTTCTTTTAGATAACACAGAGGGGACTGACCCTTCCCTCACTACAACCTCCCTCCAGGTAGTTGTAGAGAGGAATGAGATCCCCTGCAAAAAAGTTGTCTTGAAAATATAAATGGGATTAAAAAGCCCAGCAATCTGATTGCCAGGTTTGGCTGGGACTGGCTGTTGGCACTGTGGCACAGACCCTAAGGAGCCTTTCCAATCCTTTATTCACTTTATGACATGACCCAGCGAAGGCCAAGTGCTGGCACACCTCTGCCACTCTTCCTCCTCGTCCTCTGCTCTGCTCCAGCCCTTTGAAATACTCCATTTGCCTCTGAGCACTGCCTGGGTACTCCTCGTCCACTCTATCCACCTTTTGCTGTTTCATATGGAGTGCTGTGAATCCTCTCAGTCTCTGACTTGAATGCCCCACTTTGGGGAATGATGTGAAAAGCATTTCTTTTAAAATGAAGAAAGTGAATGGAATTTTTTTTTTTCTTTTGGTAACCATCAAGGCCATGAATAAGAACAAGGAAATACATGAAAGTAACCAGCTTATGGGTGCTGAAGGTGTCCACTTTGGATGGATTATCAAATCCATCCTCAAATACTTCAAGGCACATTTTATAACAGGCATTTGACTATTAAAATAATAGTAAAAGTAAAAATAATGGATTCTTTTTTTAATTTTAAATCATATTCTCTCTTCAGTCTATAACAATATTCCAGTTAATGACTTGATCTATTATATAGTTCTGTTATATGCTAATAAAGTTAATATACTTCCCATTTCAAAAGTGCTTTCCAAGATTATTGTATCAATTACTCTTATTAAAGCCTTTTGATGGTCCTGGGGGGGTGGGCTATTCAAATCCAAGGGATATCATTATGGCTCCCTAACCCTTTAAAACACATCCAGCGTGGATGCTATGTTTTGAGCATTGTTAGACCAATGTGTTGCTGTTGTGTATTAGCAAACTCTTTCACAAGAACACTGTCAAAAGAAAGTAATGCTATGGTTAGCTGTACATTGAGCAAACTAATGGATCTGAAAGAAATTTCAATGTGGTAAATAATCTTCTGTCTGCTATAATTAAGGACGTATTTGAGAAGAGGAAGATTACTTATCTGCAAGCACGAAACGAAAAGAGAATGAATGAAAATAAATTACATGCAGCCCTCTCCAGGGAAGGGGACTGCCCCTGGGTGCTCACTGTGAGAGGGCTATGCATTCCTAAAGACATTCCTGCATCTGTCCTGCTGTACATAAGTGGAAGGAAGGGAACCTGTAACCTAAAGCTGCCATTGATCCTCTTCCCTCTACGTCAGGAAAACACCATGCCAATGTCATTGTGGCACCAGAGACCCAACAGCTCAGTGTACAACATCAGCAAATTATTCTCCACTCAGGTGTGGTGAATACTGACATGACACTTCTGAGGCTGACAGGACCTGCAGCACCCCAGTGTCTGAATCACGTCACATTGACCTACCACAACCAACAGCTTGGGAAAACTGGGAAACCTCTAGGTGGTCCAAGTTCTGTTTAACTGCAATCCTCCTCCCTGTCCTGCCTTTTGGAATTGCTTATAGGATGCTCACAGCACACATTAGGTTTGACAGCAAAACCTAAAAAGCAAGTGGATGGAAAACTATTTCACCTGGGCATGAATTCACATGGGATTAAGGAATAGAGTACGATGTATTTTGAAGAGTAGAAAACAATCCATCTACCCACGTGGGAGCCAGAGCCTGTACCAGTGCAGTGCTCAGACCTCACTCACTCAAACACTGCATCTCAGCTTCTCTTTATTTATGGTTTTCCTCCCATCTGCAGAGATAACACCCTGGTGACCTCCAGTGAGAAACAGGGCTAGAGGAAAAAGCAAGGAGGAAAGATTTTTTTGAACAGAAGACCTGAATTCTATGAAATGAAATTGTTCACATTCACAGAGGCTGAGGTTTCCCTCTGCAATTTTGCTAATTAGTTTGGAGCAGAAAAAGTAAAAATCAGGTGTTTTTTTTTTTATTTTTGGGGAGATGCAATGTCACTTATGGACCTTGGTATGGTCAAAGCACAGGAGTTTTCTTCTGTCAAGCACTTGCAAGAAAGACACAAGAACACCTCAGAAGGGACAGCAAGAGAGTGTTTTCTTCATTCCACCATGTGACTGGCTAATTCCATGAACTGTGAGAATTTTAGGAAGTTTTCACCGTACGTTTTTCAGTGATGTTTCACTATCCATAAAACCCTTACTCTTCTCTTTAGAACCCCAACAGTCACTAATCTCGAGTTCCAGGGGTCAACAGTGGAAGAAGAAGAGAGGAGATGTATAATTTTACATTTTCTTATATGTTTGAAAGGAGTTTTCAGTTTTATTGAATGTTTTATCCCTCTTACACTAAGAAAGTTGATATGCTCTAAGAGTTTACCTCCTGGTAAGTAATATACAGCACTTAGGATTTTATTTACTGCTTCATTTTTCATCATTTCTGCAGAAGTTAAACCATTATTACTGCCTGTAATATAAAACTAAAATTATATCAAGGTTTCTCTTTTTCTTTTTTTTTTACAGTTTATGTTTTTGCTCAGTATATCCCTTTATTAGTGTTACACATTCTAACAAATAACCAAAATTGAAGACATAATTGAAGGTGAGACCATAACATTGAGATGATTTGCTGATACTGTAACCTCTCCAGGAGTAAAAGATGCAGTAGAAAAATAGTCGAGTATTTTGTTTGCCTTTCATTCTACTCTTATGGGCAGGGATAGCATTAAATATTCCACTACACAACTCAAAACATCTGCAAGAATGAATTAAAGTAGATATTGTACTTTCACCAGCAACTAGAATGCTTTTAAGAGGTATTTCTGGTTAAAAGGTGCAGACTGCGTGGTTCTTTTTGTTCTTTTGCAATTGTAGCATCATTTAAGCTGATAAGCACCCTGACTCTCCCAGACCTTAGGAGTGGAAATACTGGCTCATAATCATTCAGAGAGCTCCTGGAGCAATGCAGAGGCCAAGCTGTGTCAGCCTGCACGGGCAGGATATTGCTGCATGGGAGAACCTGGAGGAAGGCAGTAATTTGAATGGATGGGAGTTCACATGGAGGCTTCCACTGAATCTATTTCATCCACAAAATCCAGGAGTGCAAACCATAAGTTGTGACTCCATGAGCCAGTCCAGGAAAGAAACATCCTGTTTAATAGCAAAGGATAAATTTCAGCTCAGTTTTCTTAACATTGCCTTTTCCCTTCCTCCTTTCAGCTTTCTAGATGTCCTGCAGAGTGCCCCCTCATTTCTTTCTAGAAGAGCAGTGCAGCACTAACATAATCAAGATACAAGTCTCACTTCTGTATCTGACTCCTCACATTCCTTGGGCCAAGCTGGTCCAAATTCGGATCTCATTTCTTTTTTAAGGTTGTGCTGGTGTGTTTTTCTGCAGAGCACTGGCTGCCTGAGGACCATGAGCTGTACATATCTGTATATGTCTATATCTATACATATACATGTGCATATATATCTATATATAGATATAAAAAGTGTCAGGTTCTCTGATTCTGAAGAAGCTGCACAAATAGCCCAGAAAGTTTCACAGGAAAGTGACTTCTTAGTATCCTGGAAGCACCAAACTGGAAATGTTTGCTGCTATTTTTCTTCTCAGCCTAATTTCTAATTTTGTTTACTTTCTTGATATGTCCACTGACATCTGAGGAAGAAAGATTGCTGACTGCAAAAACATCTCCCTTTGGCAGAGTCATCCCTGTAATTTGTGCTGACCATATGAATATCTAGGTGGTTAATACAGCAAGGGAAGGTTTTATTTTTTCAAAGAGGAAAAAAAAAGACTTCTCTGCATCATTCTGGGTGAGAATATGTGATCTCCTTGAACAATTCAGTTAAGAAAGAAGTTGGAGTTCAAATGAAAATTTTCAGTTACTCCAGTTTAGATCTGAAATTATTTCATTGAAGTAAGTGAAATTATTTTTGTGTTACCTTGAGCTAAATGCTCAGAATTCAGCCACATAGCACCATTATGCATTTTGCCCTACTAAAAAGGAAGAATATCACAACTTACTTTTTGATGGTGAAGAAGGAGGCCTTAGCACCACATTTGAAGTAGAAATTTTAGCTCCTGTGTCACACAATTTCCAGGACAGTATCACAGATGAGCACTGCAGCCTGCCTACCAGGGGTAGTAATTACTTTCCTGGCTGGCTTGGGCTGTATTTCACTTAAAAGAAGGTCTTTTCCATATAAATTTGGAAATTTATAGTAGGTATACACACATATGTGCATACCTATATGCATGTATATTGTGGCAATGAGGAAAAGCAGGTAGAAATATACATATTTGTGGATCCTTCTAGTAAGACCAAGAATGAGGATAAAGACAAGACAAGTCTTAAAAAAAACCCCAAATCTTAACTCCTAAAATCATTGACTTTCAGTGTGTGAATTAGTCAACCTGAAGTCAACCCAATTAGTCTCTCTCCAGTGTCGATTGTAATTATTTCTGGATATTTTTATTCATTTCCTTGAGCTCCCCTCAGGCTGATTTCTGAGTTTTTAAGTTAATTTTTAAGTTTGGGGTTGTTTGTTTTGGAAACTTCAGAATATTTGTAGTTTTCATACAGCAGCTATCCTGGATTAATTGACTTAGCCCACAGCTCTCTATTACACACTAAATGAATGGAAAATAAAAATCTATTAACCACTGATTTTATAACTCCTAAATTATGGGAATTATATTTTGAGGTAAAAATAGAAAGTCTTTTAAATTCAAAACTAAAGAAACCATCTCTGTGTATTCATAACGGCTCAAATCAAATTATTGTCTTGGGTGTGGGTTTTTACTACTCTTAAAGTTTTTAAAGAAAAAATATGTAAAATAACCCAGTGTTCCATTTCAAATATTGGTGAGTTTTACAGGAGATCACTGGTTATCATGAATAAATTTGATGTAAAACTAAATGCCCATTGCATTGTGGATTAAATTAGATACTACTTACTAGATATTTATTGACTTATCTAGTAAGACTATCCTGATTTGGAGTTTATTTTAAAATCATTACAAAAAGAAGGAAAGGTAAAAGAAAATATCCTGAAATCTCTGCTTAACAAACAGGATGAACAAGAGAGGAAAGGGGAGCAAGAGAAGCATGGAGCTGATTAAAATCCCTTATTTTCCTAACAGTCAGCTTTGAAAAAGTTCAAGGAAACATCAGATATTTCCAGTGAGAGCTTTAAAGAGAAAGGGAATAAAAATGATCACTTTAAAACTGTGAGCATATTCACTTGTGGCTCTGTTACTCGAGCAAGACACCCACAGCTCCCCTCCATGCCAAGCTCAGCAGCTCAGGAGCATCAGCAGACTGACAAGGCAAACTAACAACACTTTATGTAGGGAGCTATATTTGATAGTGCTCAGTAGAGTCTTATACTTCTATAAAACTAAAGATGTGTCTTCTCAAAATCACCAGTACCAAATCTATTTTCTTTATTTCCACACACTCATCCTGTCTGGGAAAGTACTAAAAATATTTGCAATGATTATGGGTCCCTTTCTCCTACTTCTAAATTTAACATTGTTCTAAGCAATAATATCTTTCAGTTTTGGTCCTGCCCTGAAATTCAGACTTACATGAATTTAGTGTTGCTATGAATGGATAACATCTGTAAGGCCCATAGTAGCATTGCATAAATTTAAAATAAATCAATAAAATTGAATCCATGTTAATGATTAATTTGCAAACATTTTCAGGTTCTTGTAATGAGCAGAAGACAGAGGTGTAAGTTGAATCATGACTGCATATCACTGGCACAATATTATCTCATTCCTTTAAACAAATTTGAGCTACATGAATCAACATGAGA
Organism: Hypocryptadius cinnamomeus; assembly: GCA_013400635.1. NCBI lineage: Eukaryota > Metazoa > Chordata > Aves > Passeriformes > Zosteropidae > Hypocryptadius > Hypocryptadius cinnamomeus. Next base: position 8,338 of record VYZP01009853.1, read on the forward strand.
TTGGATCAGAAATGGGATGGAACCAATTTTCTCTCAGCATGATCTCTTGCAATACATTCCTGCTGGTAACTTTGGGGTGAGTTCTTTTTGTGACGATGCACACAGTTTAATCTCTCACCTTGAAGTTAATTTTATCCTGCAGTAGGCAGAACAGCCATTATGTAGGAGCAGGATGAATTTCAGAGAAGTTGCTTTCACATGCAAACACACGAGACCTGGGAGTGCTTGAGTGCTGCTACGGTGCCAAGGCCTGTCTGCCTGAGATGGTGAGGGAGGATGGCTCAGCAGCAGGTCTGTGGAAATGCAAACACATCTCACCAAACAGCCACAAGTCATCTCAGTCTAGATTTAAAATATGGTCAGGAATAACAGAACACAAAGATGTAGGAATTAGGAACTTGGACTAAAAGTTGAATTCCTCAGAAGTATGAAGCACTCTAAGGAGATGTGAACTCCTCTACTCTTGTGCGTCTGGGTGCCAGGCTGGACGGACACCTTCCAGTTCTCCCATTTCTACTTGCCAGAGGACCAGAAGTGGAGAGGAACAGGATTTTCTGGTTTTAAAATTTAGGGCTCATGGTTGGTAGAAAGGAGCTCTGGCTGCATGTGTTGCTCCCTTTATAATTATAAATAGTTATCAGGTACATGGAGATAACTCTGATTAACAGAGCTTTATCAGATGTAAAACAGAAGGACACAACCATTACAGGGGAAAAAAAAATAAAAGACATCATTTTGAGATGTCTGAGAGGATTGTTTTCCTCAGAAAGAGATGGGTACTGTAAGGTAAGTCTATTACTTCTGCATGAATGGCATCACTGATGGCATCACTGAGAACATTCTGCAGCACAGAACAAACTGGATAAAAGTCTGACGAATTCTGATTTGGACTAACAGTGATTTTTTTCCCCCGTCTTCTTTCTCAATAATTTTTTTTGTAGGACCAGGGAACCTTTAGGGGAGAAGTATATAGGGCAACAAGGCTGCCATTTTTCTGCAAGTAATCTGGTTTTATCAATATACTTCTGATTCATTATGTTTACATTGACCACAACCCAGTTTTAAACCTAGTAATTCTTCGTTCATCAGGTCAAAAGAAACCTACCAAGCCAGTTTGGACATATATCCTGATGCCCCCAATACTGGAGTGTGGATTAAAGATGTTTTTTCAGGATTGAATCTTTGGCTTGAGCCATCCCATTGTGAATAGGATGTCCTTGGCACTCCCACATGCAAACCAGTATTAATATTTAGGTGATTCCTGACCGATGTTCCCCACCCGAAGCCTTTAAGGAGTTTATTGCTCTTCCTGGTACAGGACTGGTGCAATACTGGGTTGCTGCCAAGCTTAGGGCACTATTAAAACTGCATTTCAAAGTTTACACTTCAAGTGCTCTTTTATGCAACTTTAGATTTTTGGCTGAAATGTTGTAATGCCAGAGAAACACCTAAAAATAATACTTCATAATTGCAACATATAAATCTTACATAACGCCTCCTTTCAGCCAAGACAGGTTCATTTGCAACAGGAAAGCAAAGCCCTTGGTGCTGCTGGCTAGAACAGAGATTCAGATGGAGGGGGGGAAAGAGAGCAAGCTTGTTCTTTCATATTGTTCATTTTTACTGTCAGGATTCACATCTATTCCTAGCGGCACCTCAAGACCTGAGGAAGAGGGGAATGATGCCATAAATATGGAATACAAGAATTTATACAAGGTCGTGCCAGACAGGACTGGGTAAGGTAGAGCAAACCTTTTAGGGCTGGAAACTCTTTTTCTCCTGGGCTTGAGCAAGGATTGGGCTAAAGGAGTAAGAGGAACAGGCTGGGGCAGCAACAGGGAAGTACAAATATAGGTGCTAAGGTGAAGAGGCTGACAGAATCAGGCAGGATCCCTCCACAGCAGCAGAGGATCAACAGAGATCATGTGTGTCTGAGCAATAAACAACCAGTGCAAAGCATTTAACAATTCTGAACTTAGGATTTCCTTTTCTCATCTTCATGTTTATAACTTATAATAATTTCACTGACATTTAAAATATGGTTGAAAGGAAGCATAAGGTAACAAATAATCATTAGTGCCAAATTAAGTAGGTTTTGTCTGTAAGTAAACCAAAAATAAATCAATTTATTTCTGACTATAAAAGAAATTTCAAAACACAGCTATAATTTAAATATCTTTAGACTTGAAGCAGAAACATTTTTCCTGTAATTCAGGTAGCTTTGAGATAAATTTTTGCTTTTTTAGATTGACTTTTTTGCATCCTTAATTGTTTCATTTGGTAAGTAAAAAGCATACAATTGCCATAGCTATACCTATAGCTTTGTGATTTAAGGGCCAGAACATGCAAATTCTATCTTGAAATTATTGAGTATTTTAATCTTCTCATCTAAGGCCTTCAGTATATGATTGCACAGGTGTGCCCTGCCTTCGTAACAAAATGCAAATCCCTCTCAGTAAGCAAATATTTGTTCAAAGAAGTAAAACTTAAAATTAAAATAATCTTTTTCTCACTACTATCATTAGGTGGGATAGGTAAGAATATTGGGAGAGAACAAGGCACCTATACATCACATTATGAGGTATTCTCATATTCCTGTGTTGAGCATGTGGTGAATAAAGGCTTTTTATATCTTTCTCCAGACACACTCAAGGAAAAATTGTTGTCTTCATCAGCAGAGGCAAAAGGAATCTCTCTCTCTCTCTCTCTCTCTCTCTCCTTTTGCCCAGATCTCATATTTCTGTGGTTGCTATAGAAAGCTATTACTGGAACTCATATCTAGTAAGTTTTCCTCTCCATCACCAAATAAGTCCTTAATACCCAGTATTCCAAGCTGTTTGTTTTAGATATTGTTCTCCAAGACCTCCTTTTTCTTCTTTTTTTTTTTACCTGTAAAAGGGTCAAGGTTTTATTTTCTCTCCAGATACCTTCTAACTTCAAAGTTTCTGAATTTAATAAAATTCCTCCATTGTCAAGGAACAGCCACCAAGACCCACAACAAACCACTCTTACTTGTTTCATTTTTGCTCTGTTGTGAAGCCGAGCAGCTCATGGTTCCTGCTGCAGCTGACAAGGAGCAGTTTTTATGGCCTGACATTTTCAGGTGGACTGATTTCTGCAAGGTGGCAAGTCTTTGCACCTTCCTTCCATAGTAGCAGGGGCTCTGCCAGCCTCTGCTGGGCCATCGGGAGCCAGGATGGGAACAAGAATGGGAAATGGGGTGTGAACAGGAAGAGTTTTACTAAAAACAAACAAACAACAAAAAACCCCACCAGTTACAAGGCGCAAAACTGAAGGGTTTTTTCCATTTTCAGAAAATAATAGCTACAGCAGCAGTCTTTCTTCTGAAAAGTAGATGTTACATGAGTGACAGGAAAAGGCTGAACTCGAAAGTCTTGAGAGTGACTCTTGCAAAACATTCAGGACCCCTTTGTACGGGTGACTGGTGAGGGTGGAGTTTTGCCCAGGGCAGCAGAGCCCCTCCAAGGCTGATGGTGTGAAAGCATTACTCAGAAAAGCTCCTTCACTGTCAGTGTCAGGCATGTGCCTCAGACAATGCAGAACTCGATGATGCATCATTTATGTTATTGTCCTATGAGGGTTATGAATTCCATAATGTAAAAAGCTCTGTATGACACACATCTACTTTTTTCCACTCCTTTTAGTGAAATTCAGGAAGAAAGATGTACTAAAAGCAGAAATGTTAGCTGAATTACACCCCATCACAAGAGTTTTGTATATCAAACAAGAGAGGATTCATACATCCAGTTATGCAGAGTGAAATGCAATAGTAAATTCAAAGACTATTTTTTTGTCTTAATGCTTAAATGTTAAGCTAGATATAAAAAGGACATATAAATAAATGATAAATTGTTGATTACTCTAAAAGCTAATTTGAAATTTGTGTACTGTGCTGCCGACAGCGAGTGTCCTGAATTGGCCCAAGAGATGCAACTTAATGTAGAAGCATTATGAGAGGGTGGAGATTCACCTGATAAGGAGGTGGGGGTTGGAGATGGGGCTCAAAGCACCAAAGTGATTCTGTCCACAGGAAAATAAAGCCATTACACAATCTGTTACAACATGTGTGTGAGATTTCTAACACAGGAACAGTGAGGGAGAAAAATAACTCAAAATTGGGCTGTTAAGTCTGGGCTGGACTTGACAAATGCACACAAAAAAATATGACCTTCATTTTCCTGTGTTGAGTATTTCAGTGTAGCATAAAATTATGTTTAGCTGTTTCCCCATCCTCTGCCTCCATTTCTACCAAAAATGCACTTGCATGGTTGCATGCTCACATTTCACCATATGCACACTGATTCCCCAGCACAATTTAAGGGGCCCCAAATTGATATAGCAAGTGGCAGAGCAGGGTTTTTATGGTCTAGCTTCAGAATTATAACTATTCCTCATGCATTGTGTGTTCAATGCACTTCAAAAGGCAGGTCCTACCCTGATTCAGTCTTTTTCTTCAGGTTGCCATCATGTCTTCTTCAGTCTGTCCAGGTCCCTTGCTCAGATGCTGGCCTTTATGGGCTCCTAGCAGGCTCAGAATCCTCTCCCTGCCATCCAGTAGAATGAGTTTTGTCTTCCATAGATGAGGGAAGTGCAGGCAGGACACAGCCAGCCCTTCTTTCCACAGCCTGTGGGCAGATCAGGTGTTACTGAAGGTTAACACACAGAGGAATGGGATGTGAAAATGGCATCCGAATTTCTGTTTGCATTACAACCCTCTGCTCTTTGATTAAAAAATCAGGGTTAGTCATCTCCCTTGGGCATCTTCCTCACCTCTAAGGATACTGCAGTGTTCTGGCAGTCTACATGAATATTGGCTTGTGATGTATTTCTGGGGATATGGATATTTGGGGAAATGGGAAAGGCTTTTGTGCATTGCATGGAAAAGCCAGAGGAACAAACTGTCACAGCCTTTTCACAGAGCCACACAGGCACTGAAATCAGCTGCTCTTTGGAAAAGCTTGGACAAATGGGAAATATTTGATCCAGAAAAGCATGCTTTTCACTAGCTCTTCTCCTGAAGGAATTGGTAAATCGGGGCAATGGAAGGCAATGCCTGACAGTTTAGCAGAAAGCCAGCATCCAGTGAAAGAGCAGGACCTTGCCCCAAAGGCATTGCCCTTTCCACGTTCCCCCTTGAATGACCTTATCGCTGGCAGTCCGGCTCCATCTCTGCTCCAGCCTTAGCAGGGTGGGTGTTTCCTATCAGCGCTCTCCAAAATTAGGAAGGCAATTTTACTTCTGTCTTGAATTGCCATAATTAAGAGGCTTTTTTTGCATCTGATGCCTTTTTGCATGCCTTTCATCTGATGCCACTGATCACATGGCCTGGACTGTCCTCCTGCTCCTTCCCGTGCCATCCACCACCCACCTCTGCTGCTGCTGGCTGCCTTCTGCATGGGGCAGGGAAGAGCAGCATGTGCTCCTTACCCAGGAGCATCTCCCCTCCCAAACTGGGGATGGATGGGTGGCCAGCCACAGGATGACAGACAGACAGAAAGCAGCTCATGCACGGAACCTGAGGATGGGGAGAACCATGCCTGATGAAACCTCTGAGATCTGGGTGTGCTCCTGGTGGGTTTGGTTGCAGGTCCAGATCTGCTGTTCCAGCTTCCCGGCTGCTCCATGTGCTCGCTCCCAGGGAATAATGAGGTAGGGCTGTATTTTTAGGAAGCTCAGATGAGTCCCCAACTTGAGGGTTTCACCTTGTGCTGCCTGACTCCTTAGAGAGGAGCATACACTCCTCCCTGAGGTGCAAATAAGGAACGTGGGTCCCAGGAAGTGGGATCATTGTTCTGAATGCCAGGACTGACATCCCACAGCCCTGGGAAGGAGGCCAGTGCGTCTTCTGAATCTGAATTTCAGGCTCTGAGGTACCAGGATCGTGTTCAATAGATCTCATTCTCTATGTGCCAGACCAGATCGTGCACTCTGAACATATCACTCAAGCTGCTGACAACAGGGTTCAGCCAGCTGAACCTGCACGATCCAACCCCACCTGGTGCGGAAAGTCTGAGCTCAGGCAGCAGGCTGGGCTTTAACGGGAGGAAATCTCATATTTATTCATGATTTAATTAAGAGAGACCAGGCTTTTCATCCTGTTTTGAATATACATGAAAACAAATACGTAGATAAGGCTATCGTTCCTTTCATCAGCCCCATGCTTCTGAACAAAATAGCAATTTCAAATATTCTGGATAGTGAGATTTAATCCATCACTAGGGCCTGACCCTGCTTTTCCCATATAGGGATTTAGAATGTGGTGCTACAGATTTGAATCCTGAACACCAAAGAAAAGACACATGAAAAGCAAAAATGTCTCACTGAATTTTGTTCCAGCCTTGTTTGAACACAAACCTCCCTGTGATTTGGGTTTTATTCATTAAAATAAAGCACACAGAATAACTCTCACCTACTATTATTAATCATAAGGATTTGCTCAGGAAAACAAATATACTTGGGCTTTCAGAACAAATCAATTTGGAGAAAGAGAATATTTTGTCTGAAATGACAGCCCAGAAGAGGGTAAAAACAAACATCTCTGCTGCTGCTGGTTTACAGCTGACTCTGCGATGGACTGCTGGTGATGTGTGATGCTATTTTTAAACAGCAATTGTTTAATCACTTCTGTTCCCATGGGCTGAGACTAAAAATGATGCCTCCAGAGCACTTTGTCTACAAGCAGGTAGAAATAATTTGATCACATCCTTTATGGCTGCAGAGGAGATGGAGCTTTATGAAGCATCGGCAACACATTTCACAAAGAATCTAAATATTTAGCAGGAGTGAGAGTGTGTTGATCATGACATCTAAGTAGCAAAATGTCACCAAGTGATCTGCTATGAAACATATCACCCTCTCCAACAGAAAAGGGAAGAGCATTGCTTAAAGCTGTGTGTTTTTTCTGGCTTTTTCCTTCTTTTTTATGCAGAGTTAACTCTTGGGGCTCATATCCCCACTTTCCAGAAAAGGCATGGATTATGCTGAAGGGCACTGGTAATTGTATGAAAGCATTTTGAGTGTGGATATTTCTGGGATTGTTTATTGGACTTGCTGTTGGTTTGTTGTACTTCATAGCTCCATTGTGAACTCCTCCCAAGGAAAGCAAAATTAAACACCAATGGACTTGCCAGGAAGAGAGTGTGACAATGTCTCACTCAACACAATCTCAGCCACAGCCTCCTCACAATTCTGAACAAAGACTAACTGTACCTCTACACCCAGATGTTTACAGCATGCTTGCACCTTGTAACACAGAAACAATTCCTATTATAGATATTGAAGCAGTCCTCCTGCAGGAAACCATTCATTCCAGCAAACTGGAGATATTCCCTCGGTCAAACCCTGGCATAACTCTGTAAATCAGAAAATTATGCGAACGAGAAACTTGACCTAATAGACAGAGCAAGCACTTAAACCTCCAGCACAGAGAGTAATAGCCCAGCTTCACAGATGTCAATGGGAATTTTACTATTGACTTCCATAGGGCCAGCATCTCACCCATATCTGCATAGATGATTAATAGCTCCCCTGCCTTTCAATATCCTCCCTGGCTAACAATAAATTATCTCTGCCAGTGATTACTTTTAAGATGTAGCTCATAAAAATCCTTGTGAAAAGCAAATAGTTTTGCCTTTGGGACAGACTATATTAAAGTAAGTGTTGGATATTTTTGAAATCTTCCCCAGATGGATTGCCATTGGGCACTACAAGATCTTCCTGCCTTCATTTCAAATAGTCCCAGCCACGTGTCCCGCTACAGCATTACCCTTGTAGATTTTTTTTTTCCGGAAAGGAATTAAGCTTTCTATCAGTGTGTTTAATATGAGAGATTGTTAAATGGTTTTGTCTCCTTCCTAGTTGATGTATTTGCAGAGATACCTTTGTTTACTTTGAGAAAAGACATAAGTACCATCCCTCGTGTCTGAGTTTTTTGTTTGTTTGTTTTGGGGCTTTTTTTGCAGATACTTAAATATAGTGTTCAGAACAAGTTAATGGGAGGAATCTGCTAGTTTAAGTTTGTTTTCATGATCTGAAAGTATTGGCCAAGTGCCAGCTTCCATGTGTATTCTGCTGCAAAGAAAAAGACAGAAAAGAGGTAAACAAGGTCTGATTTTGAAAGTTGCAGGACCCCTTCATTCAATTATCATCTTGTGGACCAATGTTATTTAACATCTCTTTCTATCAGATAATTCATTCCCATTCCTGCCTCTCCTTTGCTTTGTTTGGTTTTTTTTAATATTTTTTAAAATTTGAATAAGCTTTTCAGATCAGCTGGAGAATGTTTCCCTCACTATTCCCAACTGGCCCAGCTGCCTGTGGCTTTCTCTTCTGCACATTTCTTGGGTTTCCCTTTCAGTCTTTTGTTGCTCCCTGTATCATTTCCTCACTCTTCAATCCCCTGCATTCTCATTCAGAGGAAGGGCACCAGGTTACTGGTTTACACAAGACTTCTGCATGTATTAGGACAAAGTATAAACCCCAGTGTGAGAGATGTCTTCTTGGCTTGCATGTGATGCTGCAGAAATATCCTTGGGGACTCCTGGAGTGATTTCCACTTTCCTTACCGAGAAAATAATAATAATTTACTGCCACCCTTTGTTTCTAAACACATAGCTATTTATCCATGAAGAAATTTCCTCTCTCATCCTGCTGCAAGTCGCCTTTCAGAATTATATGACAGAATCTTTGAAAGCCCTTTGCAAAGGTACAGGCAGATGCTGAACTGTGTCCCTCTTGCATGGAGAAGGGGAGCTGAGCCCCATTTTTCTACATGTGCAGAGAACTGTATGTTGCTATCAAGGGAAAAGGACTGGAGAAGAAGAGGTTTATGTCCATTTCCTCATGATTAGAGCTGAAAATTACCTCAGGACAGGTCCCTCACACCCACAGACATCCACGTGTGTTTTGACATCATCTGCTCTCTTTTGCTGCTGTGCCTGTATTGAAAAAGATGTTGAAGCCCTTGAAGTTGGTTTTTTTTTGCCCATGTAACTGTCATTGGATATTACCTAATATCCAGTGCCTTTTCATTTCTGCATGAGTGCACAGCTTGCTCTGCTCCCCCTTTAGATGGGCAAGGTAGCACACAGCCATGAAAGAGCTGCTCAGGTTTTTGAAGTGAGTTCCCACCTTAACCAGGATCACCAAAACACAGAGTTGGTTCAACATAAAGGCCTTCTGTCTCTCTATCTTCTCCTTTCCCCCCACCAGCACTACCTGTATCCTCATTCCAGATAAAGAAATGTCACAATTTGTCCTGGCAGAGGAGGGGGCTACCCATCCTTTAGAGGAGACAGAGAGAGGGGAAAGGGAGCAAATCAGCTTTTGAATCAGAATCATATTTTTCAGAGGAATCCTTCTAAAAGTTCAAGCAGTGACTGTAAAACTATTGTCAGTCAAGATCTGTCTAGGAACTTGTTTAAGGAAACTTCTTCCAGGCTGACTCCATTTGCACTGCAGAGCTTGGGAGAAGAAACAGGCTGCTGAGTGTCCCACTGCATCAGCCACTTAAAGGTGAGCTGAAGTCTCTCCTGTGAGAGAAGGGTAACAGCAAATGAGCTGGACTTCACACCCAGGAGAGTAAAAGTCATTCCATGGGCGCAATTACTCTGCAGTTTAAGGTCAGGGATTAAATTCAGTGTACAGAGCTGTGTTATTCTGATTTGTGCACTTGCACTGGTAGCAGATCTACCTGCTTCGGTTACAAGGAAGAGATAAATAAAGATGAATGTGATCTTTGTTAGAAGTTGAATTTGGATTTTCCCTCTGCATCGTTCACTGTAGTTTCTCATTTTCAGCTCTCCCTCTCCTCCATGTAGCAATTTCTGCGTTTCATTGTTATTCCATCTACAGACAAGAGAATAAATGCTGTGATTTCCTAATAGCATTAGCCAGATAACCCTGGGGGAATTAACCCCTCAGAGGCTTTATGTTCCATTCTGAATCACCTTCTAACATATTATTTAATGACTGAACTTTTCTTTTTTTGTATCCCAGTTAATTTTTTTCTCTCAATAATTTCCTTTCCTTTCCTTCCTCTTCTACCACTTTCCCTCCTCATGCTTCCTAAGTGTATTTGTGCAGACATGAGATGCTCCAAAGGTGGGTGGGTATGTGACAAGGAGGTGTCTGACCCTGCCAAGGTCATATCTGTGAAGTTTCTTTATCTACAAAATGTGAGGTTTACTTTAACATCAACTACAGATAAAAGAACATATTTTAGTGTCAATTATAAAAAGAGAGAATATTTACAGAAGTTTAAATGTCCTACTTTTTAAGTATTCATCATAATTAGCTTGGTTTTTTTTAAATTTTCTAATAGAATTTATGAACTTATATAAGTTATCTTATTTTGAGAACTATATCATTTCAAATTACAGTATGCTTTTGCAGTTTTTGTTCACATAAAAATTTGAATTAATTGTTAATTCTGTTAGAAAACTAACTATTACGCTTCTTAAAACATGCTACATCTATTATTTTTTTCAATTTGAATGGCCACATTGAAATAAATTATATTTAGAATTATCTGAAGCCTTAACTCTATTAAACACAGACTATTCAAAAAATAAAATACAATGTAAATAGTGACTGGCTCTACAGTTATGTAAACCGCAGTAATGTTCTTTTGTGATCTATAATTTTATTGCGAGATGGGGACGACTTCGATTTTAAGATTTTACGCTACTTTTCCCCCAAAATGGAAAGATTTTTGGGTTTGAGCCTAGTTTAAAGCGATGATTTGAGCAGTAGCCTATGGGGGGCACTCAAGGACTGCAAACAGATCCCGCTCGTCCCAAGCTTCTCAGACCGTCTGCGCCGGGATGGGGCAGACCCTGGGGCACATTTTCACGTTACGTTTTATAAAAGGAACAAAAGTGAGGAAAATAAACGAAACCAATTTTTTTTGTCGCAGTCTCACTATTCCCCGATGAAAGACAAAATTATATTAAAAGGTGCATTTAAATGACATTCAGAGTCTGATTATGCTAAAAGCGTAAGAGCATCGTGCAGACTGCGGAGCTTGTCTGCATTTTTAAATTCTAAACAAGGTACCTTTTACATGATGTTTCAATAGTAGAGACAATTATTGTTCGCCTACCGAGTTTTTGGGATTGTTTTAAACTTTAATGGTATTTGCATGCTCTATTCTTGACTCTATGGAGTGAAACAATTATTTATGCAAATTGTTTTGATTTTTTTTTTTTTTTTTTTTTATAA